>JADLZK010011313.1:0-195176 GCA_015847255.1 Hyparrhenia diplandra
GGTGTCAGGCGGGCTTTTCTCGCGATTTCGGCTCAAACCCATCGTGACCGCCGAAACAAACAGGCAGGCATTTTGCTGACAGAGTCCGATGACGCGCCCTGCGCGGGCGACCCGATCGAGCAGAAGTGACCGTACCTAGCAGGCCGTTCCGTTCCGTTTTGCTACCAAAAACGACGCGCCTCCCGTTCCGTCCTACTAGCTCCCTTCCCTTGGCCTCCCCGTCCGTCCGTCCGTCCGCCGCGCGCTAAACTTGGGTGGGGAGTTGAATAGCTGGCAGGTCGACGAGCGGTGATCGCGTGGCCCGTGGGGACGCGGCGGAGGACGGCCGGCCGGTCGGCGGCATGGGTTCCGGGACGTGGCGCAAGGCCTACGGCGCGCTCAAAGGACTCCACCAAGGTCGGCCTCGCCAACTTCAACAGCGAGTACAAGGTGATGACGACGACGAAAACCATGCCTTGCCTCCGATGTCCGATCGATCCATCGATCCATCGGTGCCCATCCATTCACCCTCCGGTCCCATGGCGTCCGACTGCGATGCCGGCCGGCTCTTGGTCGTCCCACCATGGCCATTGCCCATTCTGAATTTTCTGATGGATGGATTCCTTCATTGCAGGATCTGGACATCGCCATTGTGAAGGCGACGAACCACGTGGAGTGCCCGCCCAAGGAGCGCCACTTCAGGAGTGAGTGCTAGCTCGGTCCTATATGGTTCTGATTCGAGAGGGCATTGACGGCAGCACAAGTTGTTGTTCATGGTCGGTTTCCTCTGCTTCGTTCGTGCAGGGATACTCTTCGCAACCTCGGGGCATCGGCCGCGAGCCGACGTCGCCTATTCAATATGCACGCTGGCGAGGAGGTTGTCCAAGACCAAGAACTGGATAGTGCGTGGGTCTTGCTTCTTCTTGCTCTCCATTGTTCATGATGATCCTTTGATTCACTCATGATATTATTTCTTTCTGGTTCCCTTTGATTTGATTCTGCTACCTTTCTGAGAACTGCTCGGGCAGCCATCCATGAGCACATGCCAACCCATTTCTTGATTGCAGGTTGCACTGAAAACGTTGATAGTGATACACAGGCTGCTCAGAGAAGGCGATGGCACATTCAAGGAGGATTTCCTCACCTATTCATACAGAGGAAACATTCTGCAGATCCCACTGTTCAAGGATGACTCCAGCCCATTAGGTCGCTTTAATTTGTGTTCAATCTGCATTTTTTTCCATGGGTGCAAAAATTTGCCTTCCCTGTTAGTGTTTGTTCTGCTTTAGTTAATGTCTGAACAAACAGCTTCTCTGCTCGCTCGCTTTTGAATGCAGCTTGGGACTGCTCTGCTTGGGTTCGCACGTACGCGCAGTACCTGGACGAACGGGTTGAGTGCTTCAGGGTTCTCAAGTACGATGTCGAATTAGATCGTCTGCTCAAGTTACCCCATGCTTCTGGAAAGGTAGGCATCATTGTGAATTGTTTGCTCCATGTGAATATGCTATTCTGAATCTTGGCAAATTCCAGGCACACAGCAGAACAAGATCCCTACCGCTCAGGGAACTTTTGGATCAGTTGCCAGCATTGCAGAAACTGCTTCTCAGGCTTATTTCCTGCCAGGTTTGTTGTTTTAGAAAAATGGAATTGTGTTAATCCCGGCACATGGAATAAGAAACACTACTGAGCTTGAAAATAAAAAATTGTGTTAAGCGGCCAGTCCGCCAATGTATACATACAACTCTATCTGATCTAATATGATACCGACACCATTTCATTTTCCATTGTCATTTTGCAGCCTGAAGGTGCAGCCTGCACAAATTACCTTGTACAATATGCGTTAGCTCTTGTAAGTCTGAAACTTGTTCTGGCAAAGATTTTTGGCACAATATAGTGTGTTTCCCTTATATCCTTAAGCCTTACAGAGGTCTTATGGGCCATAGGTTTTGAAGGAAAGTTTCAAAATATATTGTTCAATCAATGATGGCATCATCAATCTTGTTGATATGGTAACTTCCAGTTCTTACTGAGATGCTTTTTTACATATATATATATATGTCCATAATCTGAACATACGAATAATAATACGTTATATTTCTCTCATGTGATGCAGTATTTTGAGATGCCAAAATATGAAGCAATCAAGGCCCTTGAAATTTATAAACGAGCTGGTCAGCAGGTACAGAAACTAAGCAATTTTACCATAAACTGGGTTGAAGAGTATGTACTGGCTCTTGGAATCTCATGGTGTGCACCATCAATTTCACAGGCAGAAAGACTTTTCTAATTTCTATGACCACTGCAAACATCTTGACCTGGCCAGGACTTTCCAGTTTCCCACTCTGAGGCAGGCATGTTCCAACATTCATTACTGATTTTAACAGATAAATCTCCAGGAAAGATGATGTTACATCACTGACTATTCCACAGTAATAAGTGTAAAAATGTCAGTCATTTAAATCCCATTTGGAAATTAGAATGACTTCAATTTTGTCCTCTGCACATTGTATTGTACAGAAGTCACTCACTGTGTTTATCGGCTACTACTTACCACTATGCAGCGCGCCCTTCATTTCTTGTGACAATGGAAGAGTATATCAGAGAAGCACCCCGTGCGATACCGAGAATTTGGTGAGTGTGTCCAGTGTCAGTGGAACTGTAAAAGCTCAAAGCACATAGGAGAATAGCTCTGATAATTATTGTTGTCTGCTAAACCAGGAAAACCATGAGAACCAACCTAGTGATGAAGAAGCAGCTCCACAGGAAGCCGAGAAACCAGTGGAAGACGAAAAACAAGAATTTGCAGAGTCTGAAGCAGAGCCACAACCTGCTACTGAGCCTCCAGAGGAAGCAGTGGAACCTCAGCCACGGGCGACTACCGGGGATCTATTAGTATTTCCTCTATGTTTCAAGAACAATCGACAGTTTCAGCTCAACACCTGCTTCTTTGAAGCCTCATGTTTTACTAATATATGAATTGCAGAACTTGGATGAAGAAGTAAACCCCATGATTGCAAACCTTGAAGAAAGCAATGCACTGGCTCTTGCTATTGTGGCACCAGGTTCAGTGTTTATAATATCAATGCACTGCTCAATAGCAAATCCTGTTAAGCATAACTGCACTAGCAGCAATTCTGAATTGGGGGCTTTTACTTAAGACCATATGTGTTAGGACTCGTACACGTATGTAGTAACTTGTCTCCTGAATGTAGGTAATGAAAACAAGACGTCAACTTCTCGAGACTTGTTTGCTCTTGATAAGGCTGGATGGGAATTGGCACTGGTTACTGCACCAAGTAACCACACAAATCAACAAGTGGACAATCAACTGGTATGTAAACCTTTGCTATCTCTAGAGAAAATATGGTCATATGAATTCTATGAATTCACACAGATTATTAGCTGTAAAAGACGTGGTCATGAATTATTTTAAAAAAAATAACTAAAGCAATCTGAGCTAAATTACTTACTTGCATTTGCTGAACAGGCTGGGGGATTCGACAAGCTATTGCTCGACAGTCTTTACGAAGATGAGGCAAGGAGACAGCAAATAGCCAATGTGACCTACACTGGAAGTGTTGCAGCAAACCCATTTGACCCCAATGATCCATTTGCCATGTCAAATAGCTTTGCGCCACCATCAAATGTGCAGTTGGCTATGATGGCAGAACAGCAGCAATATTACCAGGCACAGCAGCAGCAGTACTATCAGGTACAACAGCAGCAGCAGCAGCAGATGGTGATGTTGCCGCCCCAAGCATACCAGCAGCCGTCTCAGTATTCTGCTCCTTCTTCTCAATCTGGATTATCCAATCCTTTTGGTGATCCATTCAGTAGCCTCGTTACGATGGCTAATCCACCGAAGCAAAGCAATTCGAATTTAGTCTGAATTGCATATTTTGTTACTACTGCTCCCACTAATTTTGATCATACACAACATTGACAATTCTGAGGAGCAACTTGTATAGTTCAAAAACTTTGAATACTATATCTTGACGATACACTGTACTGCAGTAGTGCTCACATTTGAAAACCAATATGATCTGAAATGTTAATATAATTCACTTGTACACAAATATCAGCTACTATGGGAGTTGGGAGCATGTTTAGCATCATACATTCCCGATATGGGATATCACAGAGAAGACGGTGAAATCATAGCTTTTATTTATAGACTAGTCTTACATAAAACTAGAAGATCACATGAATTCAGTACAATTTCATTTTACAGAGTAAGCTCACGAATTCATCAGTTCAACCTTTCTTTTTGTACAACAGCACTAAATGACATGAAAGTGACACCTAGATCCCCTTCATCCAGTGCAATAACTTGCTCCTTCCATTCATTCCTCTTGAGCTTGATTGGCGTCTATATTTGTAGTGCTCTCCACTAAATCTGGAAAGCGGCCTGCATATATGTAGATAGACACTCTCAATAAGCAAGTTCTATAAAATAAAGCAGAACGACGAAATGTCTCGAAATTGTTCTGACTTCTAGCAGTTCTTATGCATCCGTTTCAGTTGAGAATTGAGCAGATCCGAAAAGCGAAATGGAGATAGTCAAATTGTGGTACCTTCGATGAAGTAGGTCGAGCATGGGTACCCGCGGGAGTCGGCGACGATGGCGCGGGCCTCGTCGGTTGAGAGCCCCGCCTCGGCGCTGCCGAGAAGCCGGTGAGCCCGCCACCGTGGCAAGAAGCGCGAGAATCCCCTGGGCCACGCCGGCGGGCCGGGGCGGCACGAAGTAGGATGTCCGGGCCGGAAGGGCGCCCAGTCGGGCTCGGCCGCCCGCGCCATGGCGCTGTCGATCGCCTCCTCCAACCGCCGGGACAACGCGGAGGCGTCCGGCGCAGGCGCAAGAGGACCCGCAGCGTCCTCTTCAAGAGCCTCCGCCGCAGGCCGGCGAGTGTGGTTGTGCCGGCGGCTCAGAACCACGCCAGGCTGGGGCTGGGGCTGGGCCCCGAGGCGGCGCGCCAGGACCGCTGCCCGGGAGGAGACCACGCGCGCCATGGATTCCTTCGCCTCACGCGTCCGGAGTCGGAGCTTCGCAGCCTGGGAGATCGATCGAGCAGCTTGAGCGCTTGCGTCCGACGGCGAAGCTGGTGCGCGTCTCGCGAAGGTTTGAGGAGGGCCTGTTGGGAGGGATCATCGAGTAATATAGAAGATACTCAAGGGCTTTTCTGCAAAAGAGTCGGTGGTGGTCGGTTCCGAATCGGGTGCGTGTCCCATCCACAGTCCCACCGGCAAACCGCAGGCTGTCTCCGCCGGTTTCTCTCAGGGGCATTTCCGTAATAATTAAATATTTACAAGGGGGTAATCGAAAGATTAGCAGCAGCCGCCTTAACCCTCACGCAACTGCCTCTCTGCGGCGGCGCGAAACACCGACCTTCTCTCTGGTTGCGAGGAGCGCGGGTCGGAGGAGCTAGCTAGGGTTTCGCGGCGGCGAGATGTCGGCGTACGACGAGGTGGAGATCGAGGACATGGAGTGGAACGCGGAGCTGAAGGCGTACACGTACCCGTGCCCCTGCGGCGACCTGTTCCAGATCACGCTCGACGACCTCCGACTCGGGGAGGAGATTGCGCGCTGCCCCTCGTGCTCCCTCTTCCTCACCGTCGTCTACAACGCCGAGGATTTCGCTGATGCCAAGGAGCCGACGACCCGAAAGCCGTCCCCGACCCCAGTTGCCGTCGCCTGATGTGGCCCGTGCCCCCGGCGAGAGATGATGGTGAGGCCCCTGTTTCCTCAGAGTTTCGGTAGCCGCTCTGAAATTTCGCCTTTTGTTATGTCTTCTTTGGACCAATCAGTAGCTATAGAATTTTGAGTGCAGTAAGATTGGGGATCAAAATCCAGCTATGAAATTTGTTGCAAGCCAAGCGCTGTGGTTGGATTAGCGCGCTGTTTGTGGAATTGTGAACTAGTGATTGCTGCTGGAAGGAATTCTATTGATGGTGTGCAAAACACACAAGTTCGGGTTTTTTTTTTTAATCTTCATTAGTTTGTGGGGCAACCAACTTTGCCCAAAAGAATGAAATAAAATTTGGTTAAGTTGGAAAGGATCGGTGGGAAGGTGCTAGAATCATACTGAATTTTCAAGAGCACGCCTAGGCGCGTTTTTCATTAAGCAGACAGAGTGTTACAAACTATGGTTGATCCGGTAACACGGCGATTACTAGGATCACCACCCCTACTTCTTTGGATCTTACACGGCGATTACATTGCAGAAAAACTTGCGACAAAGCGAGATAAAAGAACAAGCCCTATCTAGCAGGCCTCCTCTTCTTCGATCCGGCCATGTTGAGATCCATGGCAGACAGTTCAAGCCCACCGGATAGCAGGGCCTGGAAACAACTCCTCTTTTTTCGGTCATCTTGCCCCCAAGCGCAACCACGAACTACGCTCAATATCTGCGTCCACGACATCATCGTCGACCTTCTCGCCAAGCTTACGGCAACACCTTACGTGCTTGAACCGTTGCATTGGGGCGCGGCTTAAGCGCAACGCGCCCACTCCTCCGCAGAGAATGGACCGATATTGGTGTGCGGGAGGCGCCGCGGCTTGGGCCCAACCTTGATCGAGGAGTATTGAGAGGGATGCACAACCTTTCCTCCGGCTCCTCCCGGATCGGCAGTGACGCGCTCAACATCATCGTCGGAGGATGGGGACGCTTGGCGACCGTCGATGTCAACGTCGACGCGTCGGAGGAGCCGCGCCCGGCGGATCAACGTCCGACGACGGCGGACTAGTCGGGCGAGCACAACCGAAAGTGGCTGAGCTACCACCACGGCCATACACGGGCACACAAACTCGGCATCGACCATGGCGGACCACCGGTCGGCCGGCGTCCGGCCGGGTCTCCGCGATGTCCCCGGTACATAGCTCGCCATCGACACATCCCGAGCAAAGAAGTCCACAACCGGAGGGGCACGGTCCAAAGTGGCGAACTCCTCCAAAGATTGGGTCGATCCACGTGGCGCCGACATGGTCGCGCGGGCTCCCCACTCCAAAGGGTCAAGGTTGGGAAGCAGCCCGCAAGAACCACGTAAATGTCCCGGACCCCGGCGGAGGTGGCGACCTTGTCATGTGCCGGAGGCTTCGGCTGCGGCGGCGAATCTTTGCGCGGATAGGGTCCGCGGTCGATGAGCCAGCTTGGTCCGACCTCCGGCATGCGCCCACGGCGATGGCGCGCCCTATGCCCGCGCCAGGCCGGCGGTGCGGCAACGCGACACGAACCTGCGGCCGGCCTTGGCGTGCCCTTCCGGCGGTTGAAGCATAGACCCGAAGGTCCATGGGCACAGCCGCAGCGGGCCGCCCGGAAAGGCGGCGGCGGCTGTGCGGACCTCCGAAACCCATCCGCGTCGGGCTTGGAAGAGAGGCGCGGCGGGTGCACAAAGGTGGCGAAGCGGGCGGGGCGTAGTCACACGGAAGAGCCCAGGTGTCGACGGCGCATGGTGGTCGGGTGGGGCGCGCGGCGATCCCGTACGCCGGTGACGGGGGTTTCGGCCGCACACGTGGCCCGAGACGCCGATGAATCGGGCACCGCGTGGCGGGCACCACACGCGGCCCCATCCGGTGATTTCTGGCGCCGCTTGCGTCAGGGCACGGCCCGGGACGAAGAAAGCACGGTTTTGTCGGTGGGCACCGACTCAGGGAGCCGTGGTGTAGATCGGGGTGAGCCGAAGCCACCCTGGCTGCACCTATCCCACGACGCGACGCCGAGGTAGGACGCCGCGGTGCGGAGTGGATGGATTACCGCTCGAAGTCGTCACGACTCGCCCGCATGGATTGCGGCGGCCCGGGGTCCCACGGGGTAGAAGGTCAAGGCCCGACGATAAGCGCGGTGCGAGGTCGGGTCGAGCTACCGAGGCCGTCGGTGCCGAGGTTGGTGGCGCGCGACGTCGAGGGTCGGTGGTAACGCCGTGTACCGCTTCCGCGACGTCTTCGTCGATCTTCGTCTTGAACAAAGATCCACCGGCCTCCCCTCGGGGCGGAGCGACGGGGGGGGCCCGACGGCGCCGGGGCGGCGGCGGCCGCCGGGGCCCGTCCATGGGCGCCCGCCCTCTCCGCGGGCGGCGGCACGGGAGATCCGCGGGGAGGTAGGGAGCTGCAGCGAGAGGACTTCGCAGCCATGGCGGTGTCGCTCTGCCCTCCTCGTCCGCAAGGGGAGCTGCCCCATCACTGCAGCCCAAACCGGAGGAAAGGAACCCACCAATCGATGGAGCAGCATGAGGAGGGAGCAGATCTGGAGGAAGGGGATGAATTTGGGGGATTAAGGGTGGATTTTGGTGGATTTTGGGGTGGGGGCGGAAGAGCTCCCGAGGGGAGCGGGTGAGGCTCTAACGGCTCCATCCAGAATCATACTGAATTAACATGTGCATCAGATTTATGAGGAGTTGAGGACAATAACGTGGATGTTGGCAAACTTAAAGAATTCCATCAGTTGAGTGGCTGATTTGAGCTTCGTGATGTGGTGTTGCTTGGGTGACTTGTGAATTTTGCTAGTTCATTTTCCTGCTGGGTTATGCATTGATGCAACAACCTGTACTCTGTTACTGGTTATGCTGCTGAAGCTAATAAGATGGGATCAAAATAATATATCCAAGTCCAGAACAAAGTTTGTGTTTGTCCATGATGATGGGGAAGCCCACAACGTTTATACCTTGTGCAACATAAGTAGTTCAAGTAATCAAGTTTGATTTTTGTGTGGTACGGACATGGAGATCGTTTAGTTAAACTATTTTGGACTTTAGACATCCCAAATCTTCAAGACATGAGTAAAATCTGTATATGTTGTGTGCCCAGTACTATTTTCTCATACACTTTGGTTAAACCAGACTCTACAGTGTAATATATACCTTTTGTTGCATGTCATTATGCTGTGTAAGTGTCACTGGTGTTTCACATTTGAATCATGTTGACATTATTTTATAATAAAACTGTTTGCAGGATGCATGGAATGGATCTCAGAGCAGGAAAAAGGAATTAGTTCTTGTTTGACACGCACCACTACGGGAGCATTTGTACTACTACTTCGATGAGTGAACCCGCTGCATATTTTCAAAGCTCAGGTTGTTAAAGTATTGTTTGTATGGGTTACATTGTTGTAAGGTGACATGGACAACTCATGCTATGAAAAATTTTGTCGTCACTATTTATTGTTGATCGTGGCCTTACCAAGTTTGAAACCCGATCAATCTTTGGTGATATACTCATTTATGTTCCACCTTGTGAGTCCTTGAAGCTAAGCCAATGGTCGTGCAAACATTCTCTGCATGAATCTAACTTCATTCCTGGTCTGCTTAACAGAACTCGATATATCATTCAATGTACTATGTACATTATATTTTATCTACAGAGTACAGTACCCTCACACCCCTTCATGTTCCGCTTGTGATCGCGTTATGGAGTCCCATCCAATATGAATGAAACAAGCTTAGACCTTCCGTTGCCATGTTTGGCAGTATATAGTAAAAATAAAATAATGTATCCAAGATGAATTGAAGGAGTAATTTTATGTCTTATTTTTTTAGAAAAAGATTTTGATGTCTTATATATGCCTTAACCTTGAACATGGTTAATATCATAATCACCTGGCCCAGTTTCAACACCGATAAAACGGTAATGCTCTCAACCAACTTGAAGCATATGACCGGACCAATATTGAATCCACCTCTTTTGGCATGTCAACAAATGGTAGGTTTTGAAGGTGGATCTATAAACACAAACTTAATGATGATGTACAATTTAAAGCCTCAATGGTAACACCACTATGCATTTTCATCATCTGAATATCTGATGATGTAGGTGGCCACTGTATTCACATCTCACACGAGCAACAATCAACTATCTTTGATCGGTACTGTTCCAATATAAGAAATGGCAAAAAAGGGTGAACGCAGAAACCTTGCAGATTTATTGTTGGGTCACAATAAAAAAAATGTATGCCGCCTGCACTTCACAACCAGCAGGCAGCTGTTTCAGATGTACAGTTCAATATATCAGCTTACAGGGGGCATGTACAAATCACTATTTACCGATCAATCAGATGATTATATACTGTTAGCATGTTACATCAGATCCATTATAAAAAAACTATAACACCGTATGTATGGAAGAAATAATTATAGCTGTACTGGTTAGATTTGACGTAGAAGGTCACTTATCTTCCTGAGTTCTTTTAGAGCTGCTACTGCCTTAGCTTGCTCTGTGCTTCTAGGAATTGCTTTCTCAAGTTTCTCCACTGAAGTCGAGAGTGAATTTGGTAGAAACAGCATCTCGATATCCTATGATATAAACTAGCAAATTAGCCAAGGGCAAATACAAGAAAAGGTATCTCATGATATGAGCTTAGGTGCATATATCTGACAATGGGGGCATCATCTGATTGTTCTTTCCTATCTTCTTACTTGGACAACAAAAGCAGGGGGGCGGGAAGTACAAACTTCGCTAGTATATTTTATATTTGATAAACCTGTCTAGTGTCTGATTATTAGAATAGTACGAGTCCTAAAAGAGAAATATAAACTAAGAGGTATTGACAACATAAAATATGAACTTTACAAAAAAGATCGATCAGGTAAATATATATGTGTGGCCTCTATTTGGCAACAAGTTCATTTTTATTTTTATCAAGAAAGGTTACCTGTATGTTCTCAACCATAGATTCACCAAGACATCTTAATGTTCTGCTCAACTCCTTATCAGCCACATTTGTTATTGAACATATTGCCAATGTTTCTTTTTGGCCACCTTTATCACTAGTGGAATTTTGGTCATCTTTTATTTTCAGCTTCCCATCAACAGAACACACTCTACACTGTTGAACTGCATAAGTATCCACTATTCCATATGTTTGATCTGTTGTTGCTGCTTCATCAGTTCTACCATTGGGCACAAAGAGTGGATCAGGTTCATTAACCACTCTGTCATCACAGGGACCACATGGTTCTTCCAGATGATGGGTATCATGATCGTATTCAGTGCCACATGACAAAGTGGTACTGCTGCCCCTCGATAAATACCCACTAGCTGCTCCAAGAGGATCTCTAATTTCACCTGAAGTTGAGCAGTAACCATCATGCTGGCCTGTCTCACATGCATTCTTTGAATTACTCCCAATAGCCTCTGCAGTACCTTTACCAACATGATGCTTTTGTTTTTCTATAAGCATGTCTGGCACACTATTTATCAGCTCTGCAGGAACTACATCAGCATTGTGAAGTTCATCAGTAGTGGACTGCCTAGTTGAAGTCATATCATTGTTTTCAAAATTAGCAGCCTTGCTTCTGGAAACATTTGACTCAGTGTTAGACAAGCTTCTTCTCAAGAAGCCCCTTCCCTTCATCTTGAAGACACCACCACCCTTTTGGTGCATCGATGGCTGGAGAATCTTCCATGTCTCTTCCCAATAGTTGGGTGTAGTCAAGAGAGAATTTCCTCTCATTGGGGATGAAGGAAAATTCGCTTCAAGGGCAAAAGATTGCAGTAACTTGGCTTTCTCAATTAAGCTCTTTAAATCAATATCTTCTGGAAAATTTAACAACCTCACTAGGCAAGAAGTCGCATGTTCACTCCCTAACAAGGAGGATCTGAGATGAAGCATCATTGATACTGCCATCGACAAAATCAGCGCACCACGAGGAGAACATAACACTTTAAACTGATAATCTGCCCTACTCCTGATGTCAGTACAATAAGAATGGTTAGGAGAGGAGAATATCTCATCCCAAATAAACAGAAGACTGTCAAGTGAAAATTCACGACCAAATAGGACGCGGAGCCATCGTAATGCGAAGTACTGAGGCTCAACTCCTAACTCCACAAGGTGACTATGGAGAGAGGAATCAACACTAGCAAGCAAGTGATATATTGCAGATGATGCCTCTCTTACAGGTGTTAAACCCATGCTTGATTCTGGGGCAGGACTCAAAGAATAGAAGTCAGTGATAGCAACCACTCCTTGCGCACCGTTCATCAAATTCTCAAACATAGAGTAAGCATCATGCTCCATAAACTTTTCTGATAAAATAATACCCAGCTCACCCTCTGCTCCATATGCATCATTGATCAAGAAAAGATCTCTAGTATCAAGATCAAGGTCAGCCAAACTTCTAATTTTAGCTGTTCCACCCTCAATATTGTTTTTCCTGTCACTTCTGTTCAGCTTTGAACGATCTGGAAAAGTTTGGCCATCAAAATCATCACCCAAAAGCTCTTCATGAAGGTCCCTGACTTGTCTGAAGTGCTGCACATCAGCGTGAAGTACATAGAGAAGAGGAGCTAAGAGTTCATGCATTCCTGTAGGAGGAAAGTGATTTATGTTGACAAATGCATAAGATGAGGACAGATGAATGGTTATCTCATGAGAAAACAAAAGTCGCACCTCTACTGATTTGGACCCGTTTTAAGTTGTTCAAAAAGGTTTTGGCATGCTGTTACAAAAATGTGCACCTATGTTTTTACCTTTGGCAGAAATCATGTTTAGTCAGCTAAAATAGGCCAAACAAAATTTTCTTCAATATGCAATGTAGAAGTACTCAACTAAAGTTAGGTTAATAATTGCAGAAAGAAATAGGTAGCTATTTTAGAAGTGAAGTTTTGGTTCCACATAGTGACAGACATTGAATAGGCATAAGATTAGGAACCAACTCCGGGGAACTAATGGTTTGATGTGCTCTTAGGCATATCATGTTGCGGCTATACGACTTTAATTGGTATCAACCATTTTTTCAGGAGATAAATAGCTTGCAGTGACTGAAAAAATATCAATGCTTTACCTTGTCTGTAACCAAACTCTGGGTATCTGAGGCTCCATACTAACAATACACGTCCAAGCATAGATTGACATGTGCTGGTTTGGAAGAAGTCCCCAATTCAGGGTATAGGCGGGACAGATCTTGGTTAAGCATTTTCTCAAGCTCCGCGTTCCTGAAATATTGGCCCCAAGTGCTCCCTGCATTGACAATGGCAGATTTCCCAAAAAAAAAATGATGTCACTAATGGTGACTTTGTGGAAGATGTCACTTTCTTACATTGCTGAGAAATGATTCAAGATAATATATGACTGGTGAGCAAATAATAGCATGTCTTGTCCTCCCTTTGTGTACTCTCTTTCTCTTTTAATGAATGATGCGCAAGTCTCTTGCGTGTTGAAAAAAGAAAAGAAAATAAAAGAAAACAATAGCATGGTCTGCAGTTTGCAACTCGTGAGAGATAACAGTGCAACAAAAAAGGTTTTTTTTCTGCATCCCCACTTTTCTTTGTTTTAAGTAACAGAAGACTTTATTTTACATCTGACTACCTTCTCGGACAGATGAACTGCAACTCCTATGTTAATCTAGCACAAAACATCCCCTATCCAAGCATAACCTTAGTTTGTTAATAAATCATGGGTAACACGACAACACAGAGACCACACATTTCAAAGGCAAAAGGCAAAAAGCTAGTACCTACCTGGGCTCTGCGATAGTGGATTCTCCACCCTCAGGTCAGGGGCACCTTCTTCATCCTTGGAAAGATGCGGATCTATTAGCAGCCTTCGCCGCAGGTTAGCATATCTGCATGAATCAACCATTAAAATTCTAGAGTCAAAGCCCTGAGAACAAAATTTGCATCTTTTACCACATATTAACAAGTAGTAGTATCAAAGATCATCCGTTTAACAATACTTTGCATTTTCATTACTTGATGCTTGTCCAAGGACAACAAAGCATGTTGTTTCCACAGTTTCCACTAGCAGGAATTTGCCCCAATTACAATTCAGCATTCTCAATTTCCAATCTCTTCTAGTTTGTTTCCATGGAGTCAAACCAAACAATAAAAAGATCTTTAGAAGAATAAAGGGCCATTTCAGCATATCAGGAGAACCTTTTTTTATGAGGAACTGCGGCAGGCGCGAGGCTGACATGAACATTATATTAGCATATGCAAGGATCTTTGGCATAAAAGATTTGAGAGAAAGGCAATAAAGAACTAAGCAACAATCTTGTTATGAAAGCCTAAGATAACTTTGATCTACGGTCGGGAAATTAGCTCAGTCACGGTATTAAATCATGTCCAGAAATGTAATAAGCTTCTGCAGGGTCAAACGCAACATGATTCACCGAGACGATCAGACCTCCGGCGGGAGTCGGCGGCAGCGCGGCGGAGCTCGTCGGTGGAGACGGCGGCGGAGCCGGGATGACGCCGAGATCGGCGCGCCACCGGGCACCGCGGAGGGCCGAGAAGCTCGGCCTCGCCGGAGAGCCCGGCATTGTCATCTCGGCTCCAGCCTCCGCTGCGGGCGCACGAACCAGACACACCCTCACCGAAGGAAGGAGTTGCAGGCCGGCGATGCGGAGCCGACCGGACGGGTCGATATCGGTTTGCGATCGTGACGAGGAGGGATTTGGGATCGAGGACGACGAGGAGGGCGGCCGCGGCGTGGTTTCTTGGCGTGAGAAATGGGGGAGGACGGAAGGAGGGGGAGAATGGGGGAGGGAAAGCGAGGGAGGATGTGTCGCCGGTGGCTTGTATCGCAACTGTCGCTGGAATACAGCAAGCGCCCGGCTCCGTCAACATTTTTTATATTTTCTGTTGAGAAAAATAATATTTATTTTTTTGGCTAGTGGCTAGTAGTCATTTTGTCAATTGATGAAATTAAGGTAGTCGAGATTTTCACACAAACTTGATACCGATGTCTTGATAATGAAATTCAGTGCTAATATAAATGTCAAATGATTGAGATGTGGGTGTCACTCGCTATAACTAAATTTCTTTAACAATGTCAAATGTTTGTTTTAACTAAATTGTTTGTCCACTAGAAACTAGAAAGGACATCTCCGTTCATAGCCAAACGTCTATAGTAACTTTATTTTTTTATAATATAATATATTGGCTTAGTAGTCTTTTATAAGCAATCCACAAGCATGCTTGATGCATGAAATTTACAAAACACATTGGCAAGATTTTCTTCATACCACATGTTTCAATTTATTGACCAGTGTATGGAGAACAACTAATAAGGGCTAACTTAGATTCAACTATTCCCCTTCAAAATTGCCCTAGATTTTATCTTTAAAGATTTGGTTGTGTTGTGTATGTGATGAGTCGACGCACCGATCCGGCTACAACACCACTAGGGCCTCATGTTGCGCCTCAACAATCTTAGCACTGCACTCGGGCGCACTCACCCGGGGAAAATCTCAATCGCCCAAAAAGACTAGTCCGATAGGGGAAGAATGACTCTCCCTTTTAAGGTGACTTCCTCCTCCCAAGCCAAGCAAGGTGAGATTATTCAGAGGCTCACACGGTCGCCGTCCGGGATCACTTGGCCCATTTTTTTTGTTGTGTCTTTGCCAATGGATAATCGTGAAGGATATCCTCATTAGTATGTGCTGATATCGCCATCCTACTGTACATCCATGGGACCTCATAAAAAATCAAGTTTCGAAACATCCAAAAATCCCACCATCCTAACGTACATTTGTGGGTTCTCGTCGAAAGTTCCGACTGATATAAGAAGCAACAATTCCTAATGGGTCACTGGGAAAGTGAAAAGGGGAACACAAAAACAAAAAAAAGTTGAGGATTTAGGTTGGTTATCATAAACCTTTGTCCATAATTAAATATTTGTGGCCTATAACTGGGGATCTATGTATAGCTTGGTATATTAATAGTGTCTTCGATGAAGACCACTTTCTCAACATGAGTAGGGATTGTACATTAAATCTAAAAATGTCGAGAAGTAGAGTGGAACAACATAGGCATCCATTCAATTGATCCACACAATAGAGTTGCCCAACTTGAAGTTCAAAAAATAATTCACCCACAACAATTAGCAAACAAATTAACAAATGCTTTTTGCAGATATAAGAGGAATTTATATTCTTGCAGCTAATGCACCGAAGAGAGTGGATTCCTTGGAAAAATGGAAGAGCACCAGATCACTTGGTGAGTGCGTCACAGAGACGTCCACAAATGCGAAACACTGGAAAAATATTGAAAAAATATAGATTCCCTACTTGAAAAAAATATTGTACCTTATTTTGGAAAATTATTGATAGAAGAGGCAGCCTAAAAGGCTCGTGAACCGTTGCCTTTGGCACAAGGGCTAATAGTCTTTTCGCATACAACTTAACATGGGGCGACGCTGCTTGGCGCACGCGCGCCAGGATAGGCAGCGGCGCACGTGCGCTACTAACGATATCAGTGCACGCGCACTAGTTGGGATACTGGGCGCGTGGCCCATGTCCTCTGTCACAGCGCGGCCCGTTTCCCTATCGGGCTTCATTGGGTCAAGTTTTTCTTGCCAGCCCATACCGTTTTTTCGGTTTCTCTGTCTAGTTTTATTGGGCCAAAAAATTTATTGTCTACAAGCTAAAATTTTCTCTTTTGGGACATCGGGTTTGTGGGTGAAGTAAAAAAGGGGGAGATGGTTTCACATCCATATGAAACCGAAAGTAAAAAGGTTACACTCAACTAATTTGTTAAATTTTTGAATGATCAGATTACAAACTTTAAACTTTGTACTAATAGTTCAAAAAATTTAAACTCATAACCTATAACAAATTTTTTTGACCAATTTTGAAAAGACACTTGCCCAAAACCCATTGTCTAGTAGAGGGCATGCTTTTCAAAAGACACTTACCCCCAAAACCCATTGCCTAGTAGGGGCATGCATTTCAAAAAAACACTTGCCCCAAAACTCATTTGCCTAGTAGGGGCATGCTTTTCAAAAGACACTTGCCCCCCAAAACCCATTGCCTAGTAGGGGCATGCATTTCAAAAAGACACTTGCCCCAAAACCCATTGCCCAAGAGGGGGCATGCATTTAAAAGGACACCTGTCCCAAAACCCTAAATTTAAAAATCGGTTAGTGAGTCGGCAAACGCCATAAACCCTAATCTCGGAAAAGTCATGAACCCTAATCTCAAAGAAAAGCCATGAACCCTAATCTCGGCGCCATAAACCCTAATCTCGGCGGCGTCATGAACCCTAATTTCAGCGGCGCCATGAAACCGGCAAATCCATGAACCCTAATCTTAGCAAATCCATGAACCCTAATCTCAGCAACGCCATGAATCCTAATCTCAGCAAAGCCATGAACCCTAATCTCAGCAAAGCCATGAACCCTAATCTCAGCAAACGCCGTGAACCCTAATCTCAGCAATGTTGTGAACCCTAATCTCAGCGACGCCATGAACCCTAATCTCAGCAAAAGCCGTGAACCCTAATCTCAGCAAAAGCAATGAACCCTAATCTCAGCAAATCCATGAACCCTAATCTCAGCAAATCCATGAACCCTAATCTCAGCAACGCCATGAATCCTAATCTCAGCAAAGCCATGAACCCTAATCTCAGCAAAGCCATGAACCCTAATCTCGGAAGCGCCGTGAACCCTAATCTCAGCAATGTTGTGAACCCTAATCTCAGCGACGCTATGAACCTAATCTCGGCAAAAGTCATGAACCCTAATCTCGGCCAAAAGCAACGAACCCTAATCTCATCAACGCCATGAACCCTAATCTCAAAGAACGCCCGTGAACCCTAATCTCAAAGCAAAGCCATGAATCCTAATCTCCGGCAAAGCCATGAACCCTAATCTCGAAACGCCGTGAACCCTAATCTCGGCAATGTTGTGAACCCTAATCTCAGCGGACGCCATGAACCCTAATCTCGGCAAAAGCAATGAACCCTAATCTCGGCAAAAGCAATGAACCCTAATCTCATCAACGCCATGAACCCTAATACGAACAAAATTACCAAATTCATAAATATTTTTTTTGTACTTCTTATAATAATTTATAAAATTTTGAATCGTCACACTATAATCTAAAATATAGAACTTTTATAATTCAAAACTTTACACTCCAAGTTTTGAAAGTTTATACCATAACATTAGAAACTTTATACTCCTAAACACAAAATTTTAACATCACAAAAAAATTTGAAACATATCCAACATGGATCTCCTTTTATATATCTCATATGCTGAATTTAATGGTGCAAAGCGAAATTTAAAATATATGCTTGAGTACAAAGTTATCACATTTTAAAGAGTGAAATACAATTTATAAATGCAAAAAACAGTCGACACACACCACGTGAAGCTGCACACATCCCCTCGTTCACCATACACGTGTGGTCCCCAACTCCTCTATGCGGTTCAAATCCACTCATTCAGGTTGGTCCCTATTTCTACCAAGGGCGCCACGTGTCCGTGCGCCGCTATGTGGCGCAGTGCACGCTTAGGCCGGATAACGTTTGGGACTTAACATGCCCATCAAACTAAGAGGACTAAGAAAGGAAAAAGTTTACATAACCCTCTTAACTATTGGGGTGGACTACTTCACCCCCTAAACTACGGATTTTCTACCCCTAAACTTTCCAAAACCGCTCAAATAACCCATTTTTCTACCCCTAACTTTTGGATGATGCCTTTGCTACAGTGACAGTGGTTTTGCCATTTTTATCATTGTTGCTGAATCTTCAAAAAAATATAGTAAATCATAAAATGGATAATCTAATTTTATTTGACAAATCTGGTTTCATAGTTTGCGTGTGAAATAGTCCACCCTTAATAGTTTTTTTTTTTCGACAATCCCCCTTAATAGTTGAGGGGAGTACATATACTTTTTCCACTAAGAAACTAAGGAGAATTAGTTTCACGGCAAAATAAGCAAAGTTGGAGAAATAACAGGCCAAGAAATTACAACACACTTTTTTTATGGTTTAGGAAATAATTTGCTCAAAACAAAACATGGCGACCGAGACCAATACCAATACGCTATATCATGCTAATGTTTCTTGAATATGTAATTTAGGTCATTTTGGTGGGCCTTTTGATTTCCGGCCCACCGTGCACCGTCAGCAAGACCCTTTCTTTTCGCATTTGTGCGATCGATCCACACGTTTCTCTCAAAAAGGAGAGAAAAATTGTGCGATCCACACGCCGCGCAACTCAACTACGGCGGCAACTGCACCATGACACGGTCACGGCGGCGCCCTAGCAGAAACGGGCTTGGTTTCACACAAGCGCGACGGCAACGTACAAGTCTAGTGTACTGCACGTCACGGCGGTTGGGCGGGCGGCCTCACCTCAGCCCGCCGCCGCCTCGCCCCGCAGGCCGCAGCCGCCCCTTTCCCCCCCCTTTCCCTTTCGTTCCCGCAAAGGGCCACGCTGACGCCCCACGCCACGCTTCTTATCCTCTCGCTCTCGAGCATCGCGTCGCAGGTCGCAGCCCTCGTGAAGCCGAACCATCTCCCGGATAAATACGAGGGGGCAAACAGCCCGGCTCTCCTCGCTTTCCCTTGACGCACGCTCGCTCGCTCGCTCTAGCCGTCGCACGCACGCTCGTTCGCCAAGGCCCAACCAAGGGCAAAGGCGGCGGCGGCGGCGACGGGGTAAAGTGGCCGGAGCGTTTGCGGTTCTTCGCCACGCCTGACGTTCTCCGCAGCCTCGGTGCTCCCCCTTCTCCCGTTCAGGTGGTTCCTCTGCGCTTTCTCCTCTTCTTTTGGCGAACTAGCCCCGGGCCAAGTTTGCCACCGCCGTGAGTGCCGTTTCCTTCCTTGTCCGTGGTTGCGATTCCTACGGTGGTTTTGTTTTCGCATAGATCAATCGCTCACTGTGTTGTCCAAAGATTCGGGCTTTTCTTGGTCGCCTCTAGATTCTTGTTGGGTCCATGGTGAATGGTTTGTGCAGATTGGAATCTGAGGGTGAAGCATTGGGTTGGGTGAGGCCGTTCGTTAGGTTTGGTTCTCGCGGCGTCAATGCCTGGATTCGTTGCAGCATTTATTGTTGGGATCTCGAGTCTCACCTTTCCCTCGCGCCAAAAACACAAGCTTTGTGTGCACCGGCCACCGTGGCCCATCTCCGAGATAGGCCATGGAAAGGATTCCCAAGACGAGAGCTTGGGCGTTTCTTGAGTGCAATTTTCACGAGAACCTGTACCAGTACACCATCTATTTTCCCGATGTAGTACAGTAGGGCTGCTGCAGTCCACTGATTCTGGTATTTTGTCTGAGATTTGTTGAGGGGTAGGATTTTTAGTTTTTTGGAGCGGTATTCCGTCTGAGAGATGGAGCAGGCAGATACAAACTTTTCTGGCAGCCAAAGTCATTACAGAACGAGCACCTATGATGGGGATGGGAGCTACCTGACCATGGGTGATGGCCTGGTGGGGTGATAATGGGTGTGACCTGGTCGGGGACCTGGTGAGCGCCATTAGGGGTACAAGGTTCACCTGGAGGAGTTTGGCTTTCTCCTCCCCAACCACAGAAACTGGGAGGAAGGTTTGCTGGTCCACTGTTGGGCAGAGTGAGGCAGCAGGGTGCCACAAGGCTTTCTAGTGGAGTGAGGTGATACTAATATCCCGTTAACCATGTGTCCCTTTCTTTCGTCCACTATTCTCTTCAACTATGTGAACACACCTTTTCATTCTTAATTTACTGATCATTCACCATTGGGGCTACACTTGATTGTGCAGGAGCATTGTTTACTGAAGTAGCTTAGTCCTGTTGCTGACATGGGTATGGAACATTTCACGAGTTCTGCAAACCTTTCAGCAGGTTCAAACCATGCTTCTCTGTACATGATATAGTTCCATGTTATGGGTAACTTACACAAACTGAGACTAAGACCCGGTTTATCCATCTTATAAATGAAAAAGGTTTTGCATTGTATGGAAATGAAGCAACAGAGGAAATGAAAAGGCTACAAGGTCTAAGAGCAGAAACCTACCAAAGCACAGAGAGCAGAGATGTAGCGATCAGGTGTCCAATACCATGCAAAAGCAGCAGGTAGAATCCAGCTTTCTGATCTGGTCTGGCAATTCTGTTGTGAAAGTACTTGTAAATATTTGCATAATCAGTCACACTTTTGCATGTTCTGATGTTTTCTTGTACTGCTCATGAGTCAAGGCGGTATAGGGAACATGACTTGAGAGGCGCACAAGATCTTTCTGAATTCATTCTGAGCAAGGTTCGTTTCTCTACAGTTCTTTCATCATTTTTTTTGAACGCAAAGTTCTTTCATCAAACTACTGCATGTATCATGTTTCTCAAATGCGGTTCCACTTCCATTTAATCTATCACCTTTATTAAAAATTCTTTTTTTTTCCTTTCTCTTTTCTTAAGGTGGGGTTTTGTTTTAAATTTTAGCACAGTTAAACTGGAATTTATTTGGAATTAAACTAATGCTTCTGTTGTGGCACCTTGCAATCTGCAGGCTTCACCTCCATACTTTATGGGTTCCCCACCAGTTCGTGCAACCAATCCTCTTGTTCATGATGCACAATTCTGTGCGTGGAAAGTGCACAACGTAGATCAGTCAATAGGAATTCCTATACCAGCCAAGAGTTACAATGCTCGCTACTGTGCAGGAACAGAGCCTTTTACGAGAAGGCTTGAAGTTGAAGCTACATTTATCAACTTCATGACCGTTCAGTGACGTCGTAGCTGTATCTCTGCTTCTCTCAGCAAGGCTAACTTGTATATATGAGTAGCTGCCCTTTTGAAGGTGTGAGGTCTTATTTGAGTGTTTAGAGTATCTCATTGGCCGTGTTGTAAATATCATTTTGCTCGTTTTTTTTTTTTTTTTTTGTTAGTGGAGCTAGTATTGGTGAATAAGTACTGGTATAAACTTTGTTGTTGAATAATGAGGTAACCTGAATGAAAATGTTTGCCTTTCTTCAGTTTCTGGTTGTCATGACAAAATGTGTTGCAAATTGGCTAAGTTGGAGTGAATTTCAGGCCAGGTTTTAAAAAATCTGGTCTGGCCAAGGTTAATGGTCGTTCTCACATGGGCTACGGTGCTGGGTTCAGGGGTTTTCTTGACCTTACCCATACCCTTTCAGGTCAATGTTTAGGCTTTCTATCCTTTGTGCTGGATCTACTGACAAACACTAGCTGAATGCATCAATGAACATTGCATAAGACCATAGAGAAATTCGTGCATGTTTACACTACAATCAGTTATGCAAAAGATTACTTCATCCCCTACTGATAGATTTGTCTTCTGTACATGTTTGGTCTTCTCTGCCGGTTGAATTGCTGATCCTTCTTCTGATTTCCACCGTCAAACTTCAGTGGTACTATCTGCCTGATGTATGAGGCCCCTGGGAAATTTCTCCTTTCCTTAGCCAGTGACTGAAGTTCTGTTAACCAGTATGCAACGTACTCCCCTTCAGGATCATATGTCTTGGCCTGCATTTGGATGTTCATGTAATCATACACGGTCACCAACTGTTGAGGTTGGATTGGTATTGCTATAGTTACAAGCTAACATGCTGTGAAATTAACATCTTGGTACTTTGAAGTGATCCGTCGATTCATAAAGCATACAATTTTCTCAGTGTGGTAATATATTCCAAGTTTTGATTCATTATGGTAGTGATTTTCCAGGTAAGAGAGTTCAGTCTGGTCAAATACTTACTTGCTTTGGGATACTGAAATATCGATCTTCTCGTGGATCATTGCCAACTCCTGTCAGAGTACAGCAGAAACATTTCATTCAGCTCCAGTCTACAAGGATATGTAAGCGACCTTTGTGGTTTTCTTGAAGTTATTTTCTTTGGTCATATTGTTCTATCCAGTATTTAAAGGATCAGTAAAGACATAACTAACCTGCTCCATATGTCCAATTTCCATAATTTGAAGCTGGGTCATAATCCATTAAGCATGTCTCGAACCATTCGGCTCCCATTCGCCAATCAATACCCATATCTCGGACAAGAAATGAGCAGACAATCTGCAGATAGGCAGTGACTGAGAGATGAATAATTGGGAATAGATGCTCTGGAGTGTTATGCCCTCTGCTGTCTTTTCAGTTTATGTGGTCAGATGTGGAAGGATACCTGACAGCCACGGTTGGACATGAAACCGGTGGCGGAAAGCTCCCTCATGTTGGCATCAATAAGAGGATATCTGGAATTTACCATGACTGAATTCAGAAGGCACAAGAACAAAATGGCTCCAGATTTCAGAAGAATAAAGTGGACTAATACCATACCCAGTTCGACCATCTCTCCATGATTCAAATAGTGCTTGGTCCTGACTCCACTTTGATACTACTTTCCTCGGACCTCCTAAAATAATAGTTTGCAACCGGATTATACCTTTACCAGCCAAAATCGAAATGTTTCCCAAATGGCATAGTTGTGCATTATTTTCATCATAAAAGGTCTTTTGTACAAAGCCTAAGGGTATGAGAGAGCACCATATTTGGTCCTTACCCAGGTGAAATATGGCGTTCCCATATTTTGCTGATAGAAACCTGAAGTAGTCTCTCCATATCAACTCAAATAAAACCCTGAAGCCATTGACTTGTCAGGAAAAGGCGCTTCACTCTATATATGAATGGGAATACACCGTACTAGCCTTCAAGGAGTATAACTTATGAGAAGGCACACTAACCAATATGTAGAATCATTTGCCACTCTTTGCTTCTCGTATCTCTTCACCTGCATCATAAAGGACATATTGTATTAGGCAAAGGTAACGAGCTCTGCAGGCAATGAGGAATTCCTTACCTCTTCGCAAATATAACGTGGCGAAAGACTGCCAGAAGCAAGCCAAGGAGAGAACTTTGTGGAGTAGTCTGGACCTAACATGCCATTCCTAGTCACCTTGTAGTCTTTCAACTGATCCTTCTTCCAGAAGTACTCATGTACTCTACCAAGAGCTGCATTTTCTCCTCCTGTGAAATGCATTCCTTTCTCAGACTGCAGGGAGAAGAAAACAGTACAGATTAAAACTAGAACTAGTGATAGTGAAGCACCTGACTAAAGCACAACTAGCTGCAACTAAACCTGCCTTTGTAACACTCAGGCCTAGTGACTCCAGTGTTGGTATTGCTCCCCATCCTCCAATCTCATCTATGCTGGAAGAACTAGGGAGCGGACCAGCGACGGTGGCAACTTGATGCAGTTCTAATTGAGGACCTCGATTCAACTGCCTAAAAAAAAAAAAAAACCACTGCTTCAGCGTTAACCATTACGCCTGCAAAAGGGCCTAGAATTTTGCAAAGAAACCCCGACCTTTCTGAACTGTGTGTACACGTCTGGCAAGTTGCTGACTGAGAACGGCAGGTCATCGATGTGGTACATTGTTGCTCCCCATATGAGCTGCAACCTGGGGTTCAGAGGTTTCTTCGGGGCAGACGCTCCTCCTTGAGCAATCTGAACTTGCTCCAAACCTTTGCTCACGAGGCGTTCGACAAGGAGCTCTTCACTACAGGTTTCCTTGTGAGCATAAATCTGGAGACACAGCGCTTACAGATTTAATTTTAGGTTCCTAACATGAATTTAGTACCTAAAGATCCAGAATTCAACTATACTAAAATTGATTGAGATAAGATTGTGCAGAAGGGGACCTACTGTGTGTGCACTGACAGACTTTGCAATTGAAGGAAGGATCTCTTCAGGTTTGCCATGCCGGACTAGCAAATCGAGGCCCTTTTTTCCTCAGACTCTGCTTCAGGTTTCCTAAACACTCTATCAAGAACTGCGCCCGTAATGCTGAATAGGTGATTTATGTTTCACCAAACACAAACAAATATAGACGTAAATCACCAAGATTTTCTAATAAGGCAATGCTTGCTTGCAATTGGCTCTACGATGACAACAAATCACAAATCAGCATACTCCTGAGCTATCTCAAATCCCTGATGCAGCAGCTACGAACAAAATGCAGAATAGCTAGGTCCTCACCTCCTGTCTTGGGGAATCCAAAGTAATGCGTGCTCCCTGCAAAGACCCGTGGATCGATGCAGTACACCGGCAGGACCGCCTCGGAAGCTGTCCACGCGCGCAGAAGCGCCTCGTTATCAAGAACTCGGAGGTCGTTCCTGAACCACACGACGGCCACCCCGGCGCCGTCTCTCCTCAAGCTCGGC
The DNA here is from genome assembly GCA_015847255.1 of Hyparrhenia diplandra. NCBI lineage: Eukaryota > Viridiplantae > Streptophyta > Magnoliopsida > Poales > Poaceae > Hyparrhenia > Hyparrhenia diplandra. Next base: position 24,849 of record JADLZK010011313.1, read on the forward strand.
GACGTGTACCTCTGGAAGGCCTCTTCTGCCACTGCGCAGGCCTCGTCGGCGCCGAGGGAAGGCACGGGCACCGCCCCACCGCGCACCGAACGGGACGAGGAGCTCGAGGGCGCGGCGCTCATGGCGAGGAAGCGAAGATTGGTGGGTGTGTTCGTGAGGAGGAGGAATCGGGGACGGAGAGGGGAAGAGGAGATGAAGTGGAGCATTTCTTGATGGGACTGGCCGTTGAGAGTTTTGAGAAGTGAGGGGGTGACTTCGGGTGACTTCGAAAGTTGGAAGGGGAAGGTGGAGGGAACAGTGGAGAGTGGTGCCACGTGGCCGTGTTTGAGTGGTGCTACGTGGCCTGATGTGGGCCTGGAAATAGGATGTGGATATTGCAGGCGGGTAGGATTAAGACAGTTGGTCCCATAATCCACATGTCTGTCTCATATTGGATATGGAAAATGTACCAGTAGTATCTCCTACAATACAAACATTAGTAACAGCAGCTCAAATGTGCCGGCCCTACTTTGCTCAAGTAAGATTTTGTGATGATAGACTGAAATGCCTATGGATCGTCGATCTAGATGTTAATTACACATAAATGGATGTTACGTGTCATATATGTTCTCCAACTGGCTTGGCCTCTCCCTCCATCTCGCTATATTTGTCATTGGGAAATCATGCTCGATTCCCGAGCGACAAGAAAAAAAAGGGACAGAGGGGACAGAGTAGACAGGGAAGACGAAGGATGCTAATCATAGGGAGTAGCTGGATGGTATTTCTTACTTGAATACTTTAATTATTTTATTGTTTATATTTTCTAAAAACCAAGTTCTTACCTACTAGAGAGTAACAGGAGTACCGTAGCAATGTCCCTCAAATATTAATCTGTGAGAATTAAAAAAAATTTGCCAGCACCTATTCAGAAGTCCACGATAAAAGATTTAATAGTGGCAAAACTAAGACTGCATTTGTAGTACATCTGTTGTAATCTCTGTGTCTACAAAGAATTGATCATATAATGACAGTATAACATACTGAAAAAAAAAAGGTTCTCAAGAATAAAGAACTAATGAGTTGGGAGTTGGGTGGTAGACTATGTAGACATACATTGAACACAACAAATTACTATGAGGGCAGTGTCATTCTATAAACATTGCTGTGGCCGTTTCACCCAGGACTGAGCTCCAAGCCATGACAGTTGTTGCAGTTGTACCGGTATCCTTAGGCCCAGATCCATAGGTACGGACTTCCCAATTTACATATAAACAGGAGAACAAAAAGCTTGTGGGATTTGACAGCCAAGGCAAAGAATCAGGTTGGATTCAAACAGATGTATAACTGGTAAAAGCTTCAGTAGGTTGTCAAGTGCTTCGGGATTAAACTTCCTAGCGAAAAGATAGCATGGTCTCTTTGATCCATTCCACAAACACGGCTTCTGCATCATAAGTTTCTGCAATATGGGGAAAACAGCACATCAGCATTCAATGGTTGTTGAGATGCGTTGAAGCTGGAAATTTCATTGCTTCAAGGATGCGAAATACAATTCACGACTTTGGAAAATTTATTTATTGTTCTTTAAAAATCAATAATGACGATAGATCTTTGTGCTTACCTTGTCATCACTTGTTACATGAAAGTTCTCATCAATTGCCTGCAGAACGATTATGCACATCAGTGCATGCACATAAAAAATCATATGGTATGCAAGAACAAATTAAGCAGCTAGGAAACATACTGTAATATTCTTCAAGAGATCATAGGTGACATCATCAGCACTATATGACCTTGGATGCCATTTTCCCTCAGACCAATCCACGTGTGTAACAGACCAGTTAGAGATTCCACCAGGATCTACCATCTGAAGACAAGAACATGAATGAATTAAGCAAGTGCCTAAGAAAACAAGGGCTAAATGTCACTTCATAGATAGTGAATACCGACATTGAACAGGGTTGGTAAATAATGCTCATCTGCAATACAGTTTAAGCCCTTCTGCTGGCTGTAGATCATGGGAGAAAGGTAAATCCCTTTGCAACAAATGTGCTTAGTACAAAAACATAAGTGAAAACTGGAAAAGTGGAAATCATGACCATTGGTTCAGACTTGAGAAACAACAACTTGTATGTATGGCCCCTCTTTAAGTTATCAATGACCCAGCATGTATTCGACTATTTCTTTGGTTTCTTCAGATTTAGATTCTGAGTGTATGGATTGGTTGGAATCCATGACACAATTTGAATTGTATTTTCTTTTTACGTTACTAGCATATCCAAACAGGGTTTTAGAATTTAGAGGTAGCTGTTAAATTTCTGCACTGAAGTTTCACTACAAGACTATACTTCATATTGAAAAATACATATTGACCTTACAGCAAACCTAGTAACAGACATCTAAATTAAGTCATTGTTGTATAATATATGCATGTTTCCTATTAACTACTAAGATACTTGGAATCTAGTTCTATTGTACCAACTCAATGCAATGATTTTGAATTAATAAAATCCTTCCTTTATCTAAAATAAACAAATATACCTTGCAGTATAGCTTGAACTTCTTGTAGTACAGGTTGTCAGCCAGAATCATTAAAGCATGTCTCCTCGTTACTGTAAACCACTACAACAAGAACAGAGAAAGGACTTAAATTAGATTTTCACTCCACTGTTGATGTAAACAAATATTTCAGGATATTACCACCAATGAGTTTGATACAGCAAGTATTTTATGTCCTAACAAATTAGCATAGAGAATAACTGTACCTGGGCACCCTTTCTAAAGTCCCTCTCGTCTATTTCTGGATACATCTCAGGAGCGTACCTTCCACTGCCATGTGGACCTGGATCCTTGAAACTTATAAGTTGAAAACAAAGGCAGGACAAAAATCAAAGTGAGTGGATATGAACATCTTCAAGAGAGAAAAAAAAGGTTCTCATGTCCTATTTTTCAAAAGGATATTGAAATATTAGTTTATAGTGTTCTCACCAATCCACAAAGCTAATATTCGTTCCCATCAGGTAGTTATACACATAATCAAATGAATGCAGCGGAACACAGCTGTGAAGTGAAGTAAAGATGACTCAGTAATTGAGAACAAAGGATCAAAAGGGAGTCACCAAAATCAGGGTCCAAACCTGTCAGAAAGCAAGACAAAAAATTGATTATCAACATCTTCCAGTGCATTCGCTAATAGTCTCTTCTCAGCATCAACCATTGAAATCAACCCCCATACTACCTGCATAACAATACATACTCTGCTCAATGTTAACAATCTCGAAATTACAGCATAAGCAATATGATAGTCCATTAGCAGAGAAGAATTCCAACTAAAGATACCCATTTATAACGATCCATTCAATTTGCAAGTGGTGGAACAGTAAATATTCTCAATCCAGATTGGTAGTACACAGCGATTTTGTTAGAACTGGACCTACAGTTGTAGGTTGTGTGTTTTTAAACAGTAATATTCTCAACCCAGAATGTTAAGTAACATCGGTGTGTTCAACTTCAACATGAGTTAAGTCCTATAGTCATATGCAAAGCATGTAACTACTGTTTGGCTTTTCACACAAAAACTACTGTTTGGTTAATTTCTATTGCTGATTATTGCAGTAGAGTAAAACCCTAGTACAAAAGAAGTGTCTGGCCGGCACCCAAGGTCAACCACTAGTACATTCTTCATTCATTAACTATTATTGACCAGAGTGATTTTTTTACGGTTTGGAAATATAATGGGTTGAGTTTACAAGATGAACCCCTGATAAAGCAGATATTTAAGACAAAAACGGTTAAACCCAAATGTATGAAACACAGAAGAAATTGCAATGATGACATGCTGTGGTATACTTTCTAGATGTGTCGGGGTTAGCTGTGTGCACTGTGTAGGTGGCTGTGTTCTGGGGCCTCTGGCTGATGCTCGCTATGGGAACTGGGAGCTGATGGTCACTCTTGGGACAAGCTTGGCAAGCGATGATGCATGGTTGGTTCCGTCGGTTGCCGTTGTGCACTTGTTTGTTTGTAGGTTGCTTAGGGTTAGTTGTCGTTCAGTTCTTTTGCCTAGTATTCCTCAATAAACCACGTGTTTGTAAGGTTTTTGGGCCTAGTTTCCCTCATAAACTGGGTCAATTCTTTTCTACATATTTGGAGTTATTGCTTTGAAAATAAAATGAAATACAGACGAAAATTATTACCGCATCACTGTGAATATCCCGACCAGCAAACAAAGAACTAGTATGAACAGGCTTTTCACGTGATGCGTGCACATAGATGGAGTATCTTCCCTCCTGTCCCTGTTCAAAGAAGGCACACTGGTTCAATTTTCTTTAAAAGTCACATTAATAATATAGCGATGGGAAGTATTACATCACATAAATGCACAGAGGGTTAGTACCAACAAGGGAGGAGATTACAGTGAGTACAGGCTACTTGCTAGGAATATTACCGGCTTTGGTACATATATGGTGAAAACATAGGGTTAACCTATTTATATACAGATAAAACAACCTATCTGCTAATAAAGGTTCATAGGCTTAATCTATTTATACAGGCTACTACTTGCTAGGAGCATTGTTACTTCTATCTAATGAAGGTTCATAGGGGAATCAACATATTGGCCCAATGTTATGTACTCATATCTGCCCCAATAATACACACTACAAACAAGTATATCCACTAAATTGTTTCTCTGGAACCAACCTAGGAGTCATTATACATTTGGAAGACTTATGATGCCTTGCAGTTTAAGCAAACAGGAAGACCCTTGAAGACTTTTAAATGGCACAAAAACAACAAGTACATCTTAAGTGACACAAAGACAACAAGTACACTTTGACCAACCTGTAAAAACTTCTCCCACAATTTCTCAAAGGGCAATGAACCTGGTGTCAAGAACATAAGGGCGATCTTTGGAGTTTTTGACACAGGCATGGGCATTGAAAGGATATCCCTAATAACTACAGATGAAATGATCTCCTCGTCAGTCCGCTCCCGATGGCCCATAGATGGGAGCCAATCCTTGAAATTCGTACATACACTTGAAGAAGAGGTAGCACTTAGAGAAGCGCCGCGGTGGGAAGACATAGGCCCCAATCAACACGATGCAAACCATAGACAGGAGCACGATTATCCACATGGGCTTCTTGGCTGTAGCCCGGTGGCGCGGAGGCATCATGACAGTCATATCCTTGCTATCCCACTGTACACTCTGGTACTTTTTATCTCATCTCCATCTTCAGATCATCTAAAGCTCTTTCTTCACCATCAAACTGGGTAATTCAGCTGCTACACCAGGGCCTGAAGAACTTTCAGGCGATGTTTTCCCCCCCTGCAGTTGCATCCAAGGGAAACAAAGCATTAATACATGGATCCATCGAAATGATTCAAAAACACCGAAGAATGCTCTTGTATGCTTTTGTAGTGACACATTCAGGTCAACTCACCAAGATTTGTTCCTACAATTCTACAACCAAGCAGTTCACCCCAGTAATAATTTGGTGGTGGTTCTGGTACATATTGCGTTGCACTAACTAGTATGCCGCCATTGAGTCACGATCTGCTCTGGGAATTGTGGTGCGAGCCATAAGATTGAAGGAGCACCACTTTATCCGAAGCTTTCTAAGTTGGTCGAGTAATAATCCAGAAAATGCGTCGGGGGTAGGTGATCTACAATGTCCAAAGCAGGCGATTTGCACAAAAGAGACCGCGGCCGAGTCCAACACGGCGGCGGCTGGCGAAAAGTCAAGCTCTGACCAAACCAAACCAAACAACCCCGAAGTTCCCATCCGCATTACCCGGTCGATCCGGTCACCGCCACCCGCAGCAACCAACCCAACGGCCCAAACACGAGCTAAATCACAGCTCCAGCACCGGAAATTGGTTCTTATACTCCACGTAAAAATCGGAGCTTTACACCCAGAACAGCAAAACGACACTCCAAATCGCACGGAAACCTCCAGCTTCCACGCAACCGAGCCCAATGCAGGGAGGAGCCACGCAGCTAGAAAGGAGAAACACAGCATGAATGGCACGAACCTGGTAAAGGGATTTGGAGAGCGAGGAGACGAGCGCCGCGAGGGGATTGATTCACCGCCTGGAGCTGGCTGTCTCCGCGCCGGGGATCTGGAGGCTGCGGAGATCGATCGGATTTGGAGGGCCGGCGCAGCTGGGAGCTGAGGCGACGAGGCCACGAGGGAGCCGGTATAAAGAAAAGAAACGGATTAATTAAGCTAGAACTGGCGCTAGATGTGTTTCTACGCTCAATGGGTTGGGTTATTAGAGGTGGAAGCTTGGCTGGCTCTTGCTTGGGTCCTCCTGGTCTTGGCTTGGCTATTGCTGCTTGCTTCTTGTGACGATGGGTTTCCAATTGCTTCTTGTGACGATGGGTTTCCAATTGGAGGCAGGAGGAACGAAATGAGAGAAGAGGAGTGGGGGCTGACAAATTTTGGATTAAAGTAACGTTTGGGCGTGCGCTTTTGCGTCCGGGACCTCGTAAACTTTAGTATCTTTCTGAACTCTGGTGGGATTAGAAATTGTCCTCCTGTTCTGATTCATGGTGAGATTCTTTATTATGTGATGAAGATGGATTACTGCATCATGGTACTGAATGTACAGAATAATACTAGTATTTTTTCACTTGTCACATTAAGGATCTGTTTGTACAGCTCACAACAGCTTCATTAATTACTGTAAGCTGTTTTTCTTGCCAAATACTCAGCTGTGTTTAGATCCATCTCATCCTGTCACAAAAACAATAAGTTGTGATGAAGTTAGAAAAAAGTAGCTTATCTCAGCTCTCTACTCATTCCTCTTCCTCATCCATGCATGAAGCTATTTTACCAAATATTTTTTTTTTCAAAACAGTTTAACTTCACCTAAAGAGCTGCACACGGGGTGAAGCTGAGTTACGCTAAACGGAGCCTAAATATTCATAGGTCCACAAAAAATGTTTGTGTGGCGAATATTTCTAGACTTTGAGGACAAGTCAATAATAAAGGGTCTTTTTCTCCGTGCATATTCCAAGAAATTTACACTTCCTCATTAAGAATTGTGAGAAGATAGTTATACTGTGAGCTGTGAGAAGTCTACCTTTTCAAGGTCGATACTGAGAAACGTCCACTCTTCTTTTCGTGGGTCGGAAACATGGTTTTTTACTCTCTTCCAGCCTGCCGAAGAATGTCGCCCTCGGATTGTACTTGGAAACTTTCCTTGCAATCCGAAAGAGGAATACCTTTGCTTAAATACTCAACTTTGCTCCACCTTTGGACTTTGGTAGAAAAGTACATGTGCTGGCTAGTACAATACAAGCGACGAGTACAAAAACTGCAGGCACTGAAGAATATTCGCACGACGCCAAAGAGAAGAACCTTTGACCACGGAGAGCATGGAGCCATGGACAGGGAAAAAACGGCTGGATCTACCTAGCACTAGCAGCGACAGTAACCTCCCCGTAACGGCCAAAAAGAGAGAAACTGGATCTGCAGCGCATGGCATCCGGTCACCAACAGAAAACGAAAGCCGTCTGAAGCAGTTCCACTTGCGAGCATGCCATCCAGGCAAGCGGAGATAGGTCTACTAGAGACAAAATTAGGTGGGCTGGCCTTTGGCCAATGCTTTCTCTTCATTCTGTCTCCACCCTCAGCAGCTTCCGAGAGGATGATGCCATGGATCAACAGCATGTGCAGCAGATATCCCCTTGTCTGGTATATCTACCCCATGTTGGTCGGAATCAACATGTGAAACAAAACAACCATCTACCCTGAACTATCTTCTGACTGACAATTAACCAGATAAGGTCAACACACGGTAACTCAAGATAAGTCAGATCTTCGCTCCGCTGGTGACAAGATTATACCAAAACAAAAAAAGATGTTCAAGCTGATGGGCATCGCGCTTATTTATTCAACTATGGACATGTGCACCAGTATCTTACAATAAATAATGGTAAATCAATACAGTGCCCGACGAGCACCAAACAAGGTACAGAAATAATTTTGTTTGTGGGGGGAAATCTGATACCTAATTTACATCTACAAACCTCAGGCTGGGCAAAACAGACTGCTCCCGGAAACTTCCGGGGAATTTGGTGGTCTTATTGTTGACACGGACTGTACAATAAATATTCACCGTGCTTCCTCTTCTAGGTTGCGGAATCCGGTTGTAAGGTCGTCATACAGTTTCTTGAATTTTCCGACTAGAGCCTCTTCACCTTCAGCAGGATCCTCGAACTTTTGTGAACTGTTGTGAAGAGGGGGATATCATTAATGATTAATCTTCATAAATCGTTGAGAAGAAAATCACAACCAGTATCGCTTTGTACACGTGGCTTGAGTACTTACACTAGGCGATAGAAAAAAGATCACCAAAGGCGATGCTTTATAACACTGTAGGTTATCTTTTGTCCATCAGCACTAGCAGCTCGTTCCACAGCCTGCAAAGGTTATAGATTATGAAGACTCGACATTAAGCTCTTTCATGTGCATTATATATATATAAAAAGTTCCAGTATATGCAAGTTATAAACCATTTCTGTCATGAGCCCATGGGCCATGACTCAACATTAATCAATATCCTTCAAAGATGAATGAACATTTTTTAACTGAGAAAACAGACACCCTTTAATTAAAAACAATTAATCTGCTTGTGCTTGTGTGACATAAAATTGATAAAAGGAAAAAAAGTAAAGAATACCTGGTTCGCTAATGTGTTGAAATGAATAATATTGCGCATCATCCAAACAGATTTGTAGAACGGGCAAAACTTGTCATATCTATTTTGAGAAGTGGAATCATGGTCAGAAAGGTCATATACATTTACAATACAGGCAATCATACAGATGAGCCTAATTAGAGAAGCACTCACGGTGTGAATGCATTCTGTGCCAAGTAATCTTCCCTAAGGAGCTTTGCAGTCTCAGGGTAATCTTGTCACTTTCTGCCAGTGCATCTTTGCCAACAAGCTGTATGGTGAAAATATCAGTCCAAGTGAAGTCATAAATTACACAATGCAAAGGACTCCTACCTTTCTATCGAACCTTTCAAGACTTGCATTAAACTAAACATGCAAATCAAGTTGTCTTAAACAGATTCAATGTCTGTTCAAGGGGAGAAAAAAAGGAACCAGGAAAACAGAAGAGCCTATTTTTTTATTATTCCTTCTTTGGCAATTATAGAAACATACACCACAAAATCAGCGACTGACTTCCATCAGATTCAGAAAAATCAGAGTTGGTACATATACAATTGCAAACCTACACCAAACATATCACCCTAGCAAGCAAATTAATTATATAACAGGGAATGCCAACAAACCCCAGAATGGGATCCATGGCAACTGATGCATAGGAGAGAGAGGATACCTGGACAATTTCATTTAGATCATCCTCTCGCTGTAATACTTCACGTGCTTTTGTCCTAATATCAATGAAGTCCGGATCAAACTTTTCGTAGAAGGATTCCAGAGCCTTAAGAACAAAAGATTGTATGTCAGTATAACACAAATGCCCCAAGAGCCATGAAGAAACCTCATTACTGAATACTGATGACATGTAGAATCATATCAGCAAAGGCAACAAATAACTGCCTACTTATTTAGTTATTTGCCAAGTAGCAATTTCTTTTTGTATGCACTTATAATGCATATATTCAGAGTTCATGTGATACATGACATAAATACAAGGTGAACAGCACAGATGTTAGAGAAACACTGTGGGATAAAAGTGCTAAACAAAATATACAAAATAGCACAGTTTTCAATCTGTGGTATGAGTTATCATTCGATACTAGGTAATAGTTCAAATCAGTTTGAAACACTAAACCACATTGTTGATATTTATTTTAAAACACTGATAACTCAAGTGCCTAATCAATTGATGCAGTGACTTCAGATATCTCAAAAACTAGAGTTTCTGGAACCATGTGATACAGGGAGCTTAATATATCTGGGAAAAGCGGTCATGGATGATGTTCCTAGTTTGCTTCATTTCTTATTGGTTGTGCTCTCTCTTAAGAGGATTCAAAGGACTGTGATTGGATTGACATCCTGGGCAAGTTAGGGAATAACCTTGGAGTATTTTGAATATGAAATGAGCCAATTCACAGATGGAAAATGCTTTCTTTGAGCCAGCTTCTTATCCAATCCCCAGAAGACCTGCATCAAGAGCAGTTAGTGACATCAAAGTAATGAAAGGCGATGTCAGTAGATTGAACCTAAAGGGGAATAGTTGAACAGTTTTCTACCTGTACAATACTAAGGGTTGCAGAGGTAACAGGATCTGAGAAATCGCCACCAGGAGGAGACAGCACCGACAATTGTGACACTGCCAGTTCGATCCGGACTGCCAAGGCATTTCACCTTCCCAGCACGTTCATAAAAGCGATGCCAGCCGTGCAGCCAAATATGCAGGGTAACCACTATCTGCGGGCATTTCAGCCTGGAGTATATTGGTCACTGTTAGTACAAGAAAATCACAATGCTATGCAAAGCAGCATGTAAAACAGCATCAACCACAACATGAATAAAGATGATGGAACAAACCCTCATGGTAAATGTTGTCCATAAGCTTACTAAAGCATTAAGCCATTCAGACACAAATGTTCCATTACAGCTGAGGAGACCGTGGGATACAGAGAAGAAAAAAAAATGATAGCTGGAAGGAAGAAAAAGAATCATACCAAACGTCCTGAAATTTCACGCAATGCTTCAGCCCATCGGAAGTAGAATCAGCCATCATACTGACATTATATCCCATATCACGGAAATACTCAGCTATCGTAATTCCTGGGTACCAAAAAAAAAATGCATATCATCATTCTGTTAAAACAGAAAACATCAGTTGACTCCTTTTAGCATGTTAGCAGGAAATAGACATGCTCAACCACTTCATTTGTGCTAAATCACTACAAGATCTAGGGCTCTGGGCACCAAGTTCTGAACGTAAACTGAACAACAACAAGAATAGCTGGAATATATCAGGTTATCAGCAGATGCTTATATCTGCATGTGCTAAGTTCTTTTACTTTTCCAAACATTATGTTGTTCCCATCTGTGCCAGATGGCATTAGAAATTATTATTTACAAAAATAACAAAGTGCGACATAGTCACAGATAGATAATAGGTCACAAAGTCGGCAAGTTATAAGTTTGCAACAGAACTCATGCCTACATAAGTGGGAAAAAATCTGGTCAAGAAAAGCACTATAATTTGGTCAAGCAATGCACTGCAACCTGGTCAAAGAAAACAATCTAGAGACAGAACTCATGCTATATAAGTGGCAAAAGTCTCAACACATAAGTGTACCTGTATAAATGGATGCTTCACGAGCAGCGACAGGCATGTTGGAGGTGTTAGCCACAAGAGTTGTTCTTTTCATGACAGACTCTTCACGTCCATCAGGCAATGTCATTGTCAATTGTGGGAAGTCCATAAGGACCTCAGCCATCTCATTTCCTCTTTCACCACAACCCCATAAACCACAGCTTCTGAATTGGAATACTGTTTTATAAGGCAATTTAGGTCAGTGAAAGGAGTAGGTTTAAGACACTTTAAAATCCAGCATGCAGAATTGGACAACACTGGCAGCTATGGGGAAAACGTCAAATAGAAGTAAAACCTTTGAAAGTGCTTGACTAATGACAGTCTTTCCACACCCAAATGCTCCAGGAATAGCACATGTCCCTCCAAGCACTGAAGGAAACAATGCATCGAGCACACGCTGAAACCAATTACAAAACATGTGAGACATACCAAGACTCAATGGACCTGGTCAAGAAAGTTTTACTTTGTTGCTTCAATACCTGTCCTGTTAAGAGAGGTGTGTCAGCAGCAAGCTTTGATGAAACAGGCCTTGGTGAACGCACAGGCCATGTCTGGAGAGCACAAATATGATATTTAGCAGACATTTAAAAGTATCGTAGTATATTAATTTCTTAGGACTTAAAAAGAGATAATGCTTCACCTGGAGCATTGTAAAATTGCTTTTGATGCCCTGAAATTCCAATTCAGTACTGTATCCTGCATTTATAGCAAAAAAAAAAAAAAAAAAAAAAAAAAAACAGTGAAAAACGGATCAAGCAAATTTGAGAAAAAAAATAAAGGAAAATGTAGCAGAAAAGGCATAGTATGTACTAACCTGCAAACTGTACTGACCAGCAGGGGCAATGTAGCTTATTTTCCCCATAGAACCAGGAGGAAGGGCAACATGGTGTTGCATCAGTGTATTCTCAAATACAGTCTGCAAGATAGTCACCGATATTTGATTGTGCATGTTAGGCTTGCGTCAATGGGCAGAATAATCAGAAAAATTCAGCAAGATAGTTTGTACTCACAGCATATAAATCTCCACCCGTGATGGCATCTCCTACGCCTGAAAGAAATTACTGAAATTACTGCTCTTTCTGTACAAGACAAAACTTCAAACGAGGTATGTAGACACCATGTAGCTGTTATAGATTATTCACACACAAATTACCTAGCTTCTTTGGCTGAAATTCCCACAGCTGATCTTTGTCAAGGGCAGGGACTGATACACCACGTGGTATGTACACGCCCCCTGATTTAATTGCAATTGTTTTTAGAGGGCGCTGCAAAAGGATGATAGGAGGCCATATCATCAGAACAGATGTTCCCGAGTTAATACTAATATGTGTTTGTCACATTTATGTACCTGAATTCCATCAAAAATGTTCCCAAGAATGCCAGGCCCCAATTCAACTGAGAGAGGCTGCATGAAAAATAGCCATGACACAATTAGAAGAAAAAACAAGAAACCTACACAACTACGTGCAGAAATAAACACAGACAATACCTTTCTTGTTCTCAACACTGGGTCATTAACCATCAGCCCAGCTGTTTCCTCATAAACTGCAAAATAGTTGTAGCGATTGGGTAATTCATTGAGTGTTTTTCAGACCATATAATGAGAGAACTGGGACTGCACTGCACAATACCTTGAATTGTTGCTGAGTAAGCCCTCAAGGCGAATAATTTCCCCAATAAGGTTGTCATGACCAACACGAACAAGTTCATACATGGCAGCACCACCCATGCCATCAGCCACAACGACAGGTCAGAGACCTAGAGAAGGAGACAGAGATACATCATGAGAGACCGTAGTACAGAGTAATGATCAAAATATTGTCTAAACTAGCTAAATCTCCAATTTCATTGCTTAGGTTGTGTAACCTACACACTTGACCACAATTTCAAAAATCAGAATCCAACCCAACACTATCACTGTAGTTTCCTGAACTAACAACACAGCTGCAACAGGCAACTCTCAGTATGTCAGTAGCATAACACTTAACAGTAATCCACAAAAAAGAGACGGCACCTCTCCCGATCCCAACACCATTAGAACCTAAAGTACACCGTCCAATAGAACGAATTCCGCGTATATTCAATTTGACCCCAAATATCATCACTGTTCACTGGAATCCCCAGCAAAGTTGCGTGGCAAGTACCGGGCAGAACATTCCCGCACCCAGATGCTCCAATGATCGGCACAACACTAAAATTCGCAGACAAGGACGCTACGGTTCCGTGATCCAGAACCAACCTGGCAAGACACCACACGAGCCGAGAGGTAGGGTCTCTAGTCTAATGATCTAGGGAGCAGGGACGAGAGAGAGAAAGGAGGACGCGAACCTTGCGGACGTAGCCGTACTCGCTCTCCTTCTCGCTGTCCTCGAAGGTGGTGACGCGCTCGCCGAACGCCATGGTCGCCGCCGGCTAGGGGTCGTCGGCCGGCGTCCGATCGAGAGAGGAGGGGTCGTCGCGCTCGATCTAGGCTGGACTGTGGGGAAACTGAAACGGAAGGGGGCCACGATTACAGAAACGGATTTTTCTTGTCTTTTTTCTTTTCCGAGCAAAATAATTTTTATTGTTGCATTATTGTTTTTCTTTTTTTGTCCATCACAAAAATGAACTATCGCAATGATTAGGAAAAAGTATTCTGCTACGGGTACTCGTGAGTCGTGACACGTGGAGCTGTGTGAGCTATGCTTGGCCTTGTTTTTTTTGAAACTCGCTATGCTTGGCCTTTGGCCCGACTACTTTCAGTCTCAGCTTTTTTTTTTTTTTTTTTTTTGACAACACTTTCAGTCTCAGCTGATGGCATATACGGGTATGAGCTACTCTCTCGCCCTATTCTCCTTTCTCAAAAACTCAAATACTTTTTAATTTTTAATAATATAATTAGTGTTATTAGATAAATTGTTAAATATATTTTTATAGTAATTTATTTAGAGATACAAAGGTTGTTAACAGTGTTAGCTTGTCATAGATTATTTGGTACTTTTAGAGTAAGTTATTTTCTTTCTACTTCTTAGAAATAGAGGTTTTGATGAAAAATGACATCCAACAATTGGTTATCTTCTATTACGGATTTTTCGCTAGTCAAAGATAGATAAACAAGAGTTGACTCTCTAACATGCACACAAGATATAAAAAAACTGTTGGAGAGTGAAAAGATACACTGTACCAAGCAATTCTTATATGCAAACAATAGTTCTTCAGGAAGTGATTTTTATGGGAATGATTTTGGAGATGCCTTTAAAACCAAGGGAAGCCATATAAAACCATTGTAAATCCACGGGCCATGGTCTATGATCTCTGGGCCCGGCTAGAGTTGCAGGCAGCAGCTTTTATATACCGGCCCACGGGCCCAGGTTAGCATTAGTAGTGCCCCTCAAAAAAAAAAAAAAAAAAAAAAGGTTAGCGTTTGTACTATTCCACTTCGATGAACCAGAGCAGCAGAGGAAGCAGAACCGTCTGCTTCAGCATTCTTCTCCACCATGCTTGCGCGCGGCGGCGTAGCTAGTCCAAGTCCAGGGCTAGATGGAAGCTCGCGGCCGCGCCTGTCCGCTGCTTGTGCGGGTGCCACGAGGGAAGAGGTATGGTGCTCCTTGCTTCTTACAGTACTTCGTAGGCCCCAAATCGAAACTTTGCTGTTGAAGGAACAGACATCAATCTTGGTACCCCTGCATCTGAATCCACTTGCTGCAATTGATCGAAATACAATGGAAGTTCTGGTAGTAGCCTACCGTTGTTGGCGAGTACTGTTGACGGTTAAGGGCCCCTTTGGTTCCACGAGGATGGGCAAAGGGGCCCTAAGCTTTGTCCATATAGCTTGTTTTGTGACCTTGTGACTGGATTCAGATTTCCAGATTCCAGTGAACTTGTTTGTCAAAGCAAGGCTAGTTTTAGGAAAGTTTAGCGCCTTAGCAGTTAGCATAGTGCTTCTGCCTCCAGTGAATACCAAGTATATCTGGTCAAATGGAATGCTTAAATTGTTGATAAAGCTCAAGACCTAGTAGGAACAAGAAACTGAAGATGAAATGTGATGCCGGTCAAAGGGCATGTAAACCTGAAATAACTAGAACTCAAAAAAAAAAAATGACTAATACGTTGAATCTGCTCTAGATGGCTATGTAGGAGCCAACACATGTACATGACATTCAGAGTAAAATAAGAACATCGTGTTATAATTCGTCCCATCCATACAACGATAATATGTATAATGGTATGTGTGCATTACCTTGCAGCTTAACGCAAACCATGTAAGTTAAACCCTGCAACAGCCTCACGTGAGAGAAAAAGAACAAGGTGTAGCCAAGGACAACTTGCCGGAAGATAGACACTGCACAGGTTGCACATGCTCCCTTGTAACATGAATGCACATACCCGGCAAGTCATCCTTGGCTGCATTCCGCTCTCTTTCTCATTCCACGTAGGGCCATTGACAGTCACAACAAGCACCAAATTAAACCACTATATAGGGTGTGCACCACAAGAAAGCCGATGTATGTATGTGTATGCCTAATCATTGGCTGCTACTTGTAACTTGATACATGTGAGGCTCAGTAATCTATATGCATGACTCTATGCTTGTTTTCTGTATGACTTGCTGAGGCTTCTATCTTGCTATATATAGACTTCCAAAGTATGTGATGGAGATCTGATTTCCTATTTTGTCATGAACTTTATCAAAGTAGATGCCTTTTTATATTCTATTGAGATGTTAGGTCTGATATGGCTAGATATTTTGACCATTTACACACAGATCAGTGAAGTTTACTTGTACTAGTATCATGCTGTAGCATGTAGGTATGCACAACAGCACTAGTTAATTTCACTTCAGTTTTGTCCAGGTGGTTGTTTCTGTAGGTTCTGAAACTATTTCTTGTAACCGTATCTGAAATTACAGGAAAGGTTAAGAAAATTGCTTCAGCATTTCATATAATTTCAAATCACTAGTAGGCAGTAGGAAGCCAGTACAAGCAAATATTAGTAAATTTTAACAATATAATCAGAAATGTCTACCTCTTATCGCATTTTCAAACCAAAAGAATAGGCAACACTATAGTAAGATCTTCCTGACCGAAAGCTTTATACCAAGATTTGATGCTCCCCTCCTTCGAATGCGTGCCGTGTCCTGATTGTCAATGGTTTGTGATAGTTACCCCTATTTTTTTTTTTTGTCAGAAAATTATGATTCATGAGTAGGTATTTCTGTCACCAAGCAATTGGTTGCATGGCTATGAGAGTTTAATCCTTTTCCCTTTTCAAATTTTGAATTTATCTGTCTCCTTGAGTGAACATTCCTTCATCCCTGCTGGATCCACAATCCATGATGTGGTGGGGAAATCATTACAGATAGCCTTTTACTTGCTCCTTAAATTTCAGTCTGAGTCTGCTGACCATTGGTTTTATTTTGACTTTAGAGGATATAACATGGTATGCAAGATGTCTTTGACCTACTTCAGATAAGAGAAAGTATAACATTGACTTGAATCATTACAGGTTGTCAAATAATGGAAGGTATGGTACTTGCAAGATGCCCCATTAGATTGTATTGGATCATGGTACTTGCAAGATGCCCCATTAGATTGTATTGGACCACATGACGAGAACAAATTCTGTGTCCTAGAATGGCAATTTGACACGTCTGAGCAATGCCATACCTTTTTTTCAAAAGGAGGGAGAGGGAGAGAGAAAGGGAATAATATTATCATGTCCTTTTGCTGGGGGAAAGGTGCTGTGGCTGGTGCTGGCCCGTGGTTTCTGAAGAGGCAATTAACTTTCCTTTTGAAAATTTTTATTCGGTCAACCCTTTTTGTATGATTCCTGTCGTTCTCATTTTGCTATTACCCTCATGTATTTTTACTTTTTAGGTCTTAGGAAATGTTCTGAATTACATTCTTGAAGTAAACTAAATACGGGGGAAAAGATGTTATGTCTACAAATGTTCCTATTCTATGAAACATCATAATATATACGAAATCCTCATTTTCAGTTTTCCAAATGCCTGAAACTTTATGAGATGTATGTAGAAGTGACAAGGCCTGAAGGTTTCAAATCATAGAAGAATCTCACTAGTTATGCAATCTATCATCATGATGTACATGGACAGTTGTAGTCAGCAAAAGTAGTGAATACATGCTTGAATCTAATGGAGCTAGTGCTGCAAACCTACTAAATGACTTGCACTGGATTGAACATTCCTTTGTAGTAATTAGTATAATGCTCTTGCTAACACCACGGCTTTATTTCAAGGATGCGCATGAAAACAACCAAACAACAGTACTTTTTCCAACAGTTTAAGGTTCACACAATTGTATATAACCATGTATATAATTTGGAAAACACTCATGCATAACAAGGTTGCATTCGAGAAAAGATATTCATGACTTGTACCAGATTGAACATTCCTTTGTACTAATAATAGGTTCAAAACAAAATGTATCACTTTTTTGTTGTAAATATAACTGTCTCACCTGACCTGGAAAGGGACCTAAGTATCATTCTACTTCACACTTTTTATTCAGGACTTTTCATTTACTTCTAAAGTTTGCATTTGCAGCTTTGTACAAAGACAGCTTCATTTTCTACTTGAAACTATACTGGCGCCTTGTTTGGCATTCCCCTATCAGCCAAGGCAACTGCCAGTGGCACTTTTCCACTGGAGATGTACTACACACATAGTTACATCAAGACACATAGTTACATCAAGAGAGTGATGCATCCTATAAAGCTTCTGTGGAAATATGGTTCAAGGGAATTTGTGACAGAAACTCTGCTCAGGCTACCAGTTATTTGAGTTGACGGAACTGTTGGTTTTTGGTGAAGCAAGCTTTGAATCTGATCAATGGCTTGAAGCTCAAGGCCAAATGTTCGCCGCACAACTGGTCACCTCGTTGGACTTTCTATTATCCAGACTCTCTAGGCTTGCGGTGCTTTGTACTGGTGAGTTCTGTACTTGTGGAGCTGCGGTTGGACCCTGAACGCATCACTCCCTATTAAATCTAACCCTGTGGTTGTGAGCATATTCAAAGCTTGGCACATCTTTCTTGAGTTCAGATATGGTGCCAGGCCAAGGTCGCCTAGGCCACAGGATATAGCACTTCTCGCTACCATATCCTCTGCCATCTTTACCTGCAAATTCAAAACAGATTGGTTAGACTGTTAGAGAGATGCAACATTTGTGATCTTTAAGTGATTGTGGCAGCTGTTTCTGCGAGAAGCCAACTGCTCACCTTGACTCTTAGCGCTTCTACATCGGACTTGAGGATTCTGTTGTCTGTGACTGCAGTACTGAACTGCTGGTTGGCCTCTGAAAGTTTCTGGAACAGGGTTGCATTTTCACCTTTAAGTAGTTCAACCTGATTACGAGGGGACATATCAGTGTGCATCCCATAAACTCAGAGCATACATCAATGGTTGGCAGTAATTCCTGGCCAAGTGGTTATGGTACCTGCGACTCAAGTTCGGACAATTGTGCCTGTTTTCTCCGCCTAGACCGTCGCGCAGACTCCCTGTTGGACACCATCCTGATTTACAAGAAGAATGCATCCACAACAAGACGTAAGCTCTCTGTTCAGACATTTGTTATTTTATTGTAAACTTCAAACTTGCATGCAGGCTTGATTTATTCATACCTTCTTATTCGCTTTGTTTCAATGGATTTGTTGCCTCGCTCATATGGAACCCCCTCTACCTCGTAGAGTGATTCGCTGTCGGAGTCTGACTCGCTTTCAAGAGCTTGGTTCGCTGAGGTGGTTGCTCCCCTGAGGCTAGCTGTGACCAGGACAATGCGGCAGGTGAGCAATACTTGCTAATGAGTTCGGATGTGATCATACTCTAAATTGATTGGACTAGCTGTTAACATATATATTCAGATAGGCCTGTTTAGCAGGCTGGAATTTTCCTAGAATTTTGGGCAGATGAAAACACCTAGCTGTAAAAAATCCCAAAAAAATCATATCAACTGAACGGTTGATGGTTGTGGACCTTGTGGTCCTTCACATATCCAATGGTTGATGACAATTAGTCTAGCATACATAGTAAAATTGCAGTTTGTATAGATTGCAGGAGCAGGGCTGGCTGTATGTCCCTTACCGGAGATGGACACCGCCCGCGACATGTCTGCTGGGTTGGGCGTGCGGAGGCTGCTCCCGTACCACCAACTGCTGTCATCCATGGTGTTCTGGTTCTGCTCGAGCGAAACAGATCATGGGTTAGTAAAGAAATCACAGACAAGCCTAACGAATTCTACCTTCCTTCTTTGGAAGCAGAGATTTTTTTTTTTTTTTTTTGAACTTGAGAGATGCATTTTCAGCTGAGCTGCAATCAATCACATTGCTCGTGGCTTGCAGATTGGCAGTGCTCACCGAGTCGGCGAAACAGACGTCGGGCGAGAACACGCCGCTCCCTCCGGTCTGGCCTGGTCCTCCTCCGAACCAGGATTGACGGCGGCGCGGGCCGTGTCGTCGCCGCTCTCCCGGATGAACGCCTCCAGCTGCAGCTCCGACGCGCACTTCTTCATCCCGCCTGCTGCCTGGTGTGCTGCCGACCGCACGCACCTGTGCCTCCCAGCGTGGTGATGTCGCCTCGCCTCGCCGCCCGGACGGCGTGCCGAGCCGAGCTGCTTTTGAAGGGGACGCGGGGCGCGGACAGAAATCCGGTGGTACGTGGAAAGGTTAGTTGGGGGTGCTGCTGCTGGGGGATAGATAGATAAACCGCCTCGTCAAATGGATGGTGACGCGGGATGACTCGGATCCGCGTCGGCCTTGACGACGCCGATGCGGGGTCACGCCCGCGGCCCCGACATGCGGGTCCCGCGTGCGGTGGGCCGTGGCTGTCATGGTACGGGGGTCGAGGCGGCGGCGACGACGACTGTGATCCATACCCGCTCGCGCGTATCTCGCGATGAAAGCGAGGGAGGCGCGTGCGTCCGAGTCGGCACGGGGCTCGGGGATCCGCCTCGTGGGCCGTGGAGCGGGGCGCGCGGGCCCTCGGGGCAGGCCGCCGCGTCCGCGCGGCCACACGATCCGCGCGAGGGGCCTCTGGTGAGTGGGCGATGATGTGGCGCGGTTGACCGGGGAGGGAAGGGACGAGGAGACGCACGCACTCGTGGAGCTGCGTCGGACGGGACAGCGGCTGCCGGGCTTTTCAAGCGATCCCTGCTCCAAGTGAGAAATGAGAATTTTTGGCCTCGGTGGTCGGCAACTAGTAGTAAAAGATCCATGTGAACTTGTGATCTTCTGAGGTCTTCTTTCCGAAAGGCGTTAGAGGCTCGATTGTTTTCGTTATCCGGAGCCAGGGTGATCTGATCAGGATTTACCTACCTACTTGAACTTGATGTGTGTGTGTTGTTCAGTGGCAGTGAAGCCGTGGCCATTAGCAACCCACCAGACACGCATGGGTGGCACGACGCCATTGGACGGGAGGTCGGTTGGTTACTTGCATATCGTGCTAGTAATTCAAATGCTGCCCATGGTGGTAGTAAACTAGTAATCGTTAGGATTCTTTCATCTGATACGAAGAAACTAATTAGGGTACAGATCCTAAGAGTCGCGGTGTGCTTGCGTATATAGTTGACCCCGGGGGATTTAGGATCTTGTTTGTCAACAGATCTTTGGAAGAAACTTGTAGTTGTAAGCAATCTATAAAATAAATATTCATGTTTAGGTGTCGAATGAAATGTTATAGTTGGTATTTGCAATATTTCTTTTATAGGTTTAGATACTGATTGTTTTGAGTTATTTAAAAATATGGACAAAATAGTTATTTTCATCCCTAAACTAGCATTTGATGTTTGGTTTGGTCTCTAAACTTTGGTTCTTAAACAATGGAGTTGCAACTCAATCTCGTACATCCCACTTCATGCCTCTCCATGTGGCTAGCCATGCTCATGGCGTTTCCTTTCCCCGTTTCCTCCCTCTTGCCCTCTTTGTCTTGTTCCTCATGACGACCGATGGGTAGGTTGGAGTTTTCACTTGGGGAGGATAGCGGTGTGGGACTACATAGCGTTCGAAAGGGGTGGAGGCGCACCCCTTTCTCTCCGTGTGGGCACGCCCAGGGTCCTAGGTTAGGCGGAACCTTCTCATAGGAAACTACAATGTAGGATGAGGAGTGGACTTGCCGCACGGTAAGTGGCACTTTCTTGGTTTTGAGATTGGATTTGATTTCCTTGTAGAGTGTTTGAATTTTACCATATAGTGGATGTATGGTTGCCAAAAAAAAAATCTGAATTTAAGGTACCTGGAATTTGATTTCATTTTAATGGAGAATTTGTTCTTGATGTGCCAAAGATGTTGTATTGCAATGGGGATCGTGGAGTGTCTCACATAAAGAAGAACAAGATCTCTTCGAACTTGAAGGCCACCGATTGGATCACACAAGTTTTCCTAGATTTGTTAGGATGTATTGGTTGCCATGCGGTGCATGATTGAATTGTGGAATGAGGGTTACTTGTAGATGACAAGCCATGTCCGGACATGATTAATGAGCTCAAAACCTCTATATGTCAACACCAATTGGTGTTCACATGGGTGGGAATAAAGAACGGAACACAATATGCTAACGTCGGTGGAAACGAGGACAAAATGGGGGGGGTGTTATGGGTGAGGGAAACACTCTGAGCAGGGTAAAGGTGTAGCGAGGGCTAGTATCGTACTCCCTCTGTTCCATGGAGTTTGTCGTTTTTTGACTTTTGAACTCCATGTTTGACCATCCGTCTTATTCAAAATATTTATGCAAATAATAAAATAAACTAATCAATATTCACATATATTTATTGATAAAATAAGTCATAAAAAATAAATTATGTTTGTGCAAAAAAATTTAAATAAGACATAGCACGGAATTCGGGGGTGACAAACTCAATGAGACGGAGGGAGTATTTCACATGTCTTGTTGACTACGTGGCAAGCCATTAAGGGGATCGATGAGATTGAGCTACATCCATTGTTTTATAAGAACTAAAGTGGACAAAGTTCAGGGACGAATTAACCTCGGACGATAGTTTAGGTACAAGAATGTCTATTTTGCCAAAAAGAATATTTTTTTTTTTTTTTGGGGAGCCAAAAAAAAAATATTATGCGATACTCATTTTGTTCCATAGACACTACGCGCTCCAAGTTGGGCCAAAAATAGTTTGGAGGCTGGCAGTCACTTTGAGCCAGGATGGGCTTAAGTACAAGCCTTCAACGATTCATAGGACCTCTCAAGCCTCAATAGGAAATGCTCTCAAAATGATGCAGCAACAGCCTTGGGCTCAGTTTCATGCACGCTGAAAAAAAAAAAAAAAACAAGGTTTCATCTGGAGGAGCGAATCTGGAAATTTGACTTAGGCCACTCAAGAGTTATATCAGAAAAGGTTTTCTCAAATTCAAAAAAAAAAAAAAGGTTTACTCCCACGTTTTTTTTTTTTTTACAATTCTAGCATTGTATCATAGTTTCTTAAGTTCACCCAATTATAGATAAACAAGTATCAATATTTATATGATATAAAATAAATATTATTAGATTAATTACGAAAAGTATTTTCATAATAAGCCATAAATATGAATAGTATTCTCTAGAAATTTAACCAAACATGACCGCTTTTGCCCGCATACGATCTATAGTTCCATTCTTTTCTAGACAGAGGTAGGCAGGTAGCATTTGTATTTAATAAGTTTTCACATTTGATGATGTAGCAACGTTTCTAAAAATAGAAGAAATAGATTTTATGGGAATAAAACTATCTTGACATGATTATCAACTCTCTATGACTCATGAAATTAAATGTCTATAAAACTATCTTGGCATCCTCAAAAAGACTGGGCCGACAAATCTCAAGATTAATGAAGTCATCATACACGTATTGTTTGTTGTTTTAGCCTTCTATAATCTAGTACATACATTCATCCTAGTGAACATACACCTTACCTCTAAGAGCACGTTCAAAATACTAAGCTAACGGATCTCAAAATTGACGAGGTCACCACATTCGCTTTGTTGTTGACAAGAACATTGATTGCCACTGAAAGAACAATGCCATTAAATCCTGGAAAATGCAAGGATGGACTCATGTCAAGTCAGATGATTTAAAATGTAAGGTTGGGTGAACAAGTTTCACAACAACAAGCTAACTAACCTACTCCCTCGGGCTGGTATTAGAAGTCGTTTTTGGACAAGGTTTTGGTCAAACATTGGGAATATAAATCATTAATAACTTTTAAGTTGTTGAGTTTGTAAATATGAAAATTATACGAATAGATTTGTCTTAAAAAATACTTTGATAAAAGTATACGTATATCATATTTTCATAATTATTTTTATAATAACAAGAGGTCAAAGTTGTGTTTTGGAGACCGTGTGGCTGTCCTAAACGACTTCTAATACCAGCCCGGGAGGAGTACACTCCGTTGGCCATAGCTAGATGTGTCACGGGTGATCACAGATGAAGCCGTGAGAGGAAAAATCAAAGGTAGAACACCACAACAATTGGGTCGAAATGCGAAGTGGCACACTGTCAAAAGAGCAACCTTGATTCATGGAAAACAACCTTGCATTTAAACTCCTTTTCTACGTACATCACTAAACACTTTTATTGTGACAGCAATTTTGCATACCACCTGCAAAACAACAATGCTTATCCGGAGTATCTAAACCTTCTATAAACCTTCTATATGAGAAACCCCCACTTAGACCCACTTAGGAGTTCCACGGCCGTGGTGAAGCCACGTCACCGTAAACTCCTTCCTAGCGTTCCGTCCCGTTCCGTTGCGGCCTTCGCGTCCGTCTGCTCCCGCCGCCTTCCACGGCGTTCTCGGCGTGCTCATAAAGCCGAGAACGCCGGCGCCCCTTCGGCTTTTTTTTCCCCTCTCTCCAAATCCGATGGATACTGCTGCCCGGCTAGATCCGGGAGCCTGCTGCTCGGATGCTCGCCGTCCAGCCTCCAAATCGCGTCTCCCCCTCTCTCATGGCTATTCGCATCTGGCGGCAGCGCGCACTGCGCTTGGTGCTCGCGGCGCTGGCCCTCCGGGCCCGGCGGCCATCCTTGGCGGCGGCCCTCCACGGCGTTAGCGGTCCTCGCTGGCGAGTTCCCGTGTCCCCTGCCCTCTTGGCGGTCCTCCACAGCGGCACCGCCCCTCCCCGCGCCCTCTCGGGCCATCCTCGACGGCGGGCAGAGCTTCCCAAGCGGCGCGTGGTTGCAGCTCGCGGTGGAGGCAGGGCAGCTCCTCCCTCCCCAATGAGGCCGCGCGGTGGGGCTGCCGCTCCTCTCCCCTCCCTTCCCATTGATTCCCGTTGAGGCGTCGCGTGGCGGGTAGATTGCTGCCGCCACTCCCCGGGTCCGCGTGGACTCCGCCGACGTCACTAGAGAATGGCCTCCTGCGTGCGTGAGAGGCATGTCACGCGGCTGGCTCGCCGTGGAGGAAGGCGAGCGCCTACTCCTCATGGACACCATCCCGCTGCCCGTCTTCCACGCCCGGCTACCAGATGTTCGACGTCCTCCTCTTCGACGACCCTCTCTCGCCGCGCCCGGCAGCTGGACGGCGTTTGCCTTCTTCAGATGGGATGGCGTGTATGCCCCCAACCCGGAAGATGTGCTGGCCTTCTGCCGCCCCGGCGATGCCGAGTGGGCGCGGGTTGATCCCGTCAACGACGACCAGGGCCATCAGATCACGCGGCGCTACCGGGGGCTCGAGTTCTTCAAGGGGCTACCCTACGTGCTCCTCGCAAGAACCGACAAGCTCGCCGTCTGCAACGTCGAAGCACGGAGGCTCATGGTGAGCTCGGTACGGATATATACAAATACAACGTCGGCTGCCGAGTTTGGCTGCCAGGAATGTCTGGTGGAGTGCGGCGGCGACCTCCTGGTCGTGCAGGTGCGGCGGGGCAGCCAGGACAGGTCGTTGTGGTACTGCAGAATAAGCCTACCTCTGCTGCTGCTAATTCAGGAGGCAGAAGATCCAGTACTTCGCCAGGGTGTTCAAGATCGTGATCGCCAAGGACGGCAGTGGCATGCCAGTGGCGTCGGAGTTGGTGCGGAGCATCAATGACGACTATATGGCGGCGTGTTCGTGGCGCCGCAGGGCCACACGTTCACGTTCCGGGCGACCGACTTCCCGGTCGTCATGGCAGGGGTGTGTCTACTTCTTCTCTGTCAACTATACGAAAAATCGTGCAACTGTGCAAGGTATGGTCGTCATTGATCTCCTGGCGGCGAATCCCAAGCGGCGCGATAAGACCGTCCGAAGCTGCCCCTCGATGGAAACTGGCACATACTACTAGCTTGGTTTTGCCCTCCCCCGTGCTGGATACGCTGCTGCCGCGCAGACGCAAGTGCTCAATGCATGGCCTTGGTAATGCTTTGCCTTCTCTCAAATTCTCAATTAATTCATTATTAATAGTATGAAAGAATAATATACCATTTTAGCATTATTTCTTCAAACTATAATTACATCTCCAAATCCCACGGCAACGCGAGAGACATTCATCTTCTAATCATTAGTGGTTAACATGCTCACACATGTATATTCCTCCTCATACCCGCCGCAACGCGCGGAGAGCCCTCCTCCTAGGATGAATACAAAACAAAACACACATAAAAAATCAAATGGCCTTATTATTCTGCTATACCGCGACAAATCCCCCTTTGTTCAACGAAATCTAATTGTGAATTTACACACGCTGAAAATGGTCCACAAAGCTTACACACCCCGACGATCTCCGGCCGTCACGCACGTCTCTGAAAAGATTAATCAACGACGACGCCGCCGGACATCACCGGAACCACACTGTTTTGCCTCTATGCGGAGTGCGACTGCGGCTCGCCCGAACGCGAAGCCGCCGCCGCCGGTGGCTCTCCGTCGCTGACGAACGACGAAGCGGTGGTGCTGCTGTCGTCGCCGGTGTCGCGCTCCCGGAGCTCCTCGATGCGCGCGAGCGCTTCCTCGAGGCCCCAGCGCTTGCCCACGTCGGGCTCACAGCAGCCGAGCCCGACCTGGAGCAGCTTCACCATCTGTCCCTCGCCGCTCCGCGTGCCCCGCATGTCGTTGTCGAACACCTCACCGGTCCACTCCTCCCGCACCACCGAGTTGACCCACCCGGCGAGGTCGGTGCCGGCGCGTCCCTGCCGGAGGTAGTTGGCGGGGAACTTGCCCGTGAGCACCTCCAGGATGAGGATGCCAAGGCTCCACACGTCGCTCTTTCGGCCCGGCCGCCCGCCCTGCGCCGCGCACTCGGGGACTTGTACGCCACCATCACCTGCGCCGCGTGCTGCGGCGTCACCACGGGCGCCAGCGCGTAGTCGCTCAGCAGCGGCTCGCAGGTGGCGTCCAGCAGGACGTTGGAGGACTTGAGGTGCCCGTGCGGCACCATCAGCATCGGCAGCTCCTCGTACAGGTGCGCCAGCCCGCGCGCCACGCCCTTGATGATCTTCAGACGCTTCGGCCAGTCCAGCGGCGGCAGACTCGACCTCGTCCCTGCCATTGCAGATCATCAGTCAGGCCGCACACTGCAGAGACAATCAATTCAATGTATGTCTCGCGTTGCTTGCATTTGCTTACCGCCATGGAGCGCGTGAGCCAGGCTGCCATTCGCCATGTAGTCCGTGACGAGCAGCTTCTCGTCCTTCTTGTAGAGGTAGGCGATGATGGGGAGGAGGTTGGGGTGGACGAGCTGCCCAAGGCGGCGCATATGCTCCGAGAAGTCGTCGCGGCCGACGCCGTTCATGTGCTTGAACCGCTTCACCACCAGGGACGGCCCGTCCATCAGGGTCGCCTTGTACGACGCGCCGAAGTTGCCGCTGCCCAGCACCTCGGCGGAGGCGCGGAGCAGGTCCTCCAGCTCGAACCGCGCCCGCCCCTCCTGGACGAACACCAGCTTCCCGTGGCCGTCCTCGCGCCGACCGCCGCGCTTCCCGGCGGCGGGCGTCACCACGCCGTCCTGCGTTTAGGAACGTTACTTGCATCGACGATATAGACGAACGTCGACAACCGGGCTGGCAGGTGCACGCTGCCGTGTATGCATACCTTCTCGATCTTGACGGCCGGAGCGGAGATGACCTTGACCTTGGCGGCGTCGGTGCTATCGCCTAGTGTTTCGTTGTCTCCGGCATAGCGTGGCTCGTTGCAGCGGACACGGACCGCCGCGATGACACCGGCAACTGCCAGGACCGCGCCGATCGCGACCACCACGATGGCGATGGTTATCAGGATCCTCATGGTGGATGACGAAGACGGGCGAGGGCACGGTTTGCCGTTGCCGGCCAAGTCGCCGCAGAGAAAGTTGTTCCCTGAAGATTTCCATGACAAGCTTCGGATTAGAGGGCATGTGAGGCAAGCTAGGACCAAAGATGAACACTTGCTTTAAGCATTAGGTACATGTTAGCGGTAATATTTGAAGCTCAATTGCTCATCTCTCGTTGTAAAGAAATCGTTGTAAAGAAATGGAAGTTTCTGTAGTGTTCCAGTATGCATTGCAAGCATCAACAGATTCACACATGCTACTTCGTCGGCATCAAAATGTTGTATAGGATGTACTTATGAGATTAAAAAAAAAAATCCAACTTCACACATTATATACATTATTAGTTAAAGGTTATATGGTTTATTCATATTACATGTATCTTCTATTATGAATTGATTTGTAGCAATCGATGATACTCGTCCCGTTAGGGAAAAATGCAAGTCTAAAATCCCAAGGAGGAATTAACAAAAAAGTGAAAAAAGTCATATATATACTCTTTTCCTAATGTCATGCTGTGTGTGGGCATACATACAAAAATGAAGATCACTACTCTCTCTGTTATCGAATATAAGACATCCTAGAAATTCTAGAATATATTATGCAGTAAACCAAATAACCCATGTGACGTGACCCATCCTGGTTACCCATATTTAAGTTGGTAATAGAAAATAATGGTAGATGTGTGTGTATATAAATGTTACCCATATAAACATGATCCACAATTCCCACTCTACCCATTACAGCGCCTACAAAATTATGTTTATAATAACCACATATTTGGAGCTCCTTTTGTATTATCACACCAAAGGTATGACTAGACAAGGAATGAGTTGTACCATGTTGATTCTAAAGGGTGAGCTCAGAAATATTCCCTCTGTTTCAAATTAGAAATCGTTTTGACTTTTTTTTTGGTTCAGCCATTTAGTTATGTATCTATGTACAATAATATGTCTAGATACATAACTAAATAGACGAATAAAATATGTCAAAGCGACTTATAGTTTGGAACAGAGGGAGTATATTCTTAGGCCTAGCACTAATTCGGTTTCTTGAAGAAACTTTCTAGGCAAGAATCGATTTTGACTATGTGATGAAATAGGGGTTTTATTAGGCGTCTGGTAGTTGTTGTCATTAGTATGTGGGTAATCAACTTTGTACCTAAGTACCCGAGTCAGCCTAGGCTGGGTTGGGGTCAGCGCTTTTCGCGCAACTAATGTTGTATTTCCTTCTTATTATTGATCACTTGCGGGATCTTTTTTTTTAAAAAAAAGGGGGCTTCGTATAGTCTCTGAAAAAATGTTTTTAACTAGGACTCCGTATCCTAGAACAATTTGCTATGAATTCTTCTATTTCCGAAGCAAATTAGTTTGGAGAATCCTATCAAACACAAGCTTAATGTCTTCAGCGTGGTTATTTTCACTCATCCAACTACCGATTTATGGTCCATCGACCCATTGACAAATGCAATGACTCACCTAGCTCACTACATTAACCCTATAACAATCATTCACATCCTCAATCCTAATTCTAGAATCATGCAGAGCGACAAACATGATGCTTCTTATGCTCACAACTCGCCTACTATTGCCTTCACCAAGGAGCAATCACCCCATTCTCACTCTAACATCTCACAACCAGTTCAAGTTGCTTTCGCCACTGTGCCTTCTTGCCACCCACGATACTTCCTCATCTCTAGACGCTCCATGCCACCTGATCTGTTCCCTCCCACAAACATCTAACATCGATTCTATAAAATTTTAAACTATGGTCCATTCGATGCAGTACATTTAGCCATGTTCGATCTTTGACCTAGTTAAACACAAAGCAATAATATATTCATCTTTGGATGATGCACCACGACCTTAGAAACAACTTTGTTTTTCTCAAACTTTTTTGGAGCCCATGGTTTTCTTGGTTTTTGAGGCACCAACCTAGGCACCTAGTCAACCAGGTTATGCTAAAACATATTTTAAATCAGGTACACCACAGGACATGCATATAAAGAAAGAGCAACCTAAACCCAAAGTAAGTTTCAAAAAAAAAAAAAAAAAAAAAAGAGCAACCTAAACCCAAAGTAAGTTTCCAATATTACATCAACTACATAAATAAATCCTAGTACCACTAAAGTACTAATTGCACATCCCATCAGCAACACATCCGCAGAGAACTCTTCTAAACTACACCATGCATGGCAAAATTTGCCAAACAATAAACAGAGAAACTTAACCATTGCATGCATGATGCATCAAAGAGAAATTACATGGTAACGACAGGAAAGTCATGACGAACTAACTCACCTTGAAGTGTGACATTGGGGCCTAACTTCCGGAGCCCTTCCGGGACAGGCCCAGAGAAGTTGTTGTTGGAGAGGTCGACGGACACCAGATGGCTGGACGCGGCGATGGAGCTCGGTATCGGCCCGGAGAAGGCGTTCCCGGAGAGGTTGAGCTTCTTAAGCGCCGTCAGGGCCTTGAACGCGGTGTCCGGTATCTCTCCGGCGAGCCTGTTCTGGTACAGGAACAAGGACCTGAGCTTGGGGAGCGCGGACACGTCCGGGAACGCGCCCGTGAGGCCGTTGTTGCCCAGGCTGATCGAGCGCAGGCCCTGGAGCGGCGCCAGCAGCGCCAGGTCCGGCGCGGCGCCCTGCAGCTGGAGGTTCTCCAGCTGTAGGACCTGCACTTGGCCTTTGAAGCAACGCTTCACCCAAGGAGCCCACTGCGTCGTGTTGTCTTTGCAGGGCGTGCCCTGGCCGGTCGCCCACTGGTTCAGCTGCCACGGCGGACCGCCGTCCGGTCCCCGCAGCGTCGCCCTGAAGTCGCTCAGCACTTGGGCTTCCGGATTGGTGGCTTGAGCCGATGCCAAGGGGACGGTGCACGCCGCGAGGACGAGCGCCAAGCAGGCTAGGAGGAGCCGCTGCCCGGCCGCCGCGGCCATGGACGACACGAGAGGCGGACACAGATGCGTGACTGTGGCGACGTGCTCAAGGCGTGGAGCGGGTGCGCATGGTGTAGGGAGGCGGGCGAGCGGACAGCGGACACAGCGGACACGGCCTCGTGGCGAGCTAAGAATACGGGGCGTGGACTGCGTTACCAAGGCGGGCGTGTTTGGGAGTCACCGCTGCCACCACAGGCACCACAACGTCTTTCTTGTTGCCGTCGTTGCTTTCGCTCGCGCGAGGCTGTCAGCTGTTGATTGGAACCGCATTCATCAGTATACTAGTATTCGAAGCTTCTGCTAATTTAGCCTCATGAACAAACTTGTCTTCTCAATTTTTTATTGGATTGGATTCTGAATCTTCATTTTCATTCATTTTTAGTAGTATACTGTTGATTAAAGCAGCTCTTGTGCAATGGTGTATCTATCATCATCGCTAATCGAAAGGTGGAACTGACATTTTTACTGAATACTGAAGGAAACAGCGGCCGAAAGTGGTGTGAAGAAAACTTGTGTGTGACACGTTGTTCAGTCGGTCCTTGCAGAGCTATAAAAGAGTCGTCTGACTCACCTGTGGAGACGACGTTTTTCACTTGGTGTCCGTGCATTCGCACTCGTTTTTCAACCCACCGTCTGCTTTCCTACCAAACGAGTAACCGACGCTATGGTAAACGAGAACCCGTACCACAGCTACTATTGTTTAAGAGAGTGTCCTGATGATGGAAGAAACGAGACGCACGACGCCACGGATCGCTGGCCTCACGTTTCAGGCTGATGAGATCAGATAAGCCAGGCAGAGGGTTGTTCCAGCTTCGTGCGCCCGAGTCGCAGCCACGATTCCGTTCTCGGCGACGAGAGCGAGAGCGTGCGTGCAATCCGCGAAGTCGTTTTCTGAAATTCTGCATTATTCTGCAACCGCGCTAACAAAAATGCACGATGACAACGAGGGAGCGTTGTCCTTATGTTATGCGGATGTATGGGAGCCGAAGCAGATGTTTTTGCCGGGATATGCCGCGAGTAAAATGCTTTGTTTCCTCGCCATTATCACGACTAGCTATGCGCGCGTCCAGCGGCAGCGGCAAATTTATTTTCTATATATACAAGGATATCTCGACTGGAGGTCGTATTTTTGTCAAGATGACCGGCTGCGGGCGGAGGTAGGCAGGGGCCACGATCACATCACAGGTTGACATGTATTTCCTGATAGTACCCGAGCGCCCGCCCCCCCACACACACACGCGCGTGCGACTTCGGGGCGGCGGCACCTCTGCCGCGAGTCAAGATGGCAACGGGTAAATACCCGGACGGGTAGTGCCCACCGCACCCGCACCCGTCGGGGAGTAAATCTTACCCGTCGGGTTACCCGTATCCGCATGCGGGTAGGAAAGTCATTCCATACCTGCGTACCGCGGGTAAATTCTACCCGACGGGTAACCCTGCACTCGCGAACATACCCGAGTATGACATATGAAATGCTTTATAAATTCAAATATTTAATAAATATTAGGTCAATATATGTGCACAAAAGCAAATCTAACATCAATTAGCAATAATACTAGTGTTATATATGTAGACTTTAGTTGAATTGGCTCAAATTCTAGTGTTATATGAGCCAAATTTATTATGATTGTTAGTGATATATGCGGGTATTTATTACCCACGGGTAGACGGGTATGGGTAGCATACACCCGCACTGCACCAGCGTGCACCCGATGGGTAGAAGATTTCTTCCAATAACGCACTCAGCGGGTAGAAAAATCATTCCATACCCGCATCTTTATCGGGTAAAACCCGTCGGGTACTTTCGGGTGTCGGGGTACCATTTGCCATTTTGAGCCGCGAGCCACCCCTTCCCCTAGCATCCCTCCGTCCGCCGCTGCCGCCTTGTAACACCCCTGGTGTTACTATACTAGTTAAAACTTGATTAATTAATAATCATGTATTATCATTGTGCATTAAGGCATAAATGCATTTTATATTTTAATTATAGTTTCATAAAAGCTCGGGGCTCATTTGCAAATTTGCCAAGTCACAGCCAAATTGGGCCGGCCTGCTCACTATTCGAAGTTGGGCCAAGCCAGATTCAGCCCAAGTGCTCTTTTTTTTTATTATTATATGTTTTACCAATTTCTTTTATGATGAATAGTGCCCGATTTTATGAATTTCATATAAATTCAAATAATGCTTCTAAAATTCTGTAAATTTTTGTGTATCCTTCTTATGATGTTATCTATCCATGAAAAATTTGAAACTTTGATTTGGAGTAGTTCTTGCATGATTTAAAATTACAAATTTTAATTAAAAAATGCATCTTCCATGAATTTTAGAAAATAAAATATTTATTCAAAAATCATGAAAATTTATTTCGTACTGTTTTATGATGTGATTTACTTGTATAAAAAGTTTAGGGTCATTTTGAAATGTTTAAATTATTTTCTATTTTATGCTCTTTTATTTTATGTGTTTAAATGTTATGTTTAGTGTAGAATGACTTAGGTTTTGTGTGACTTTGGGGTTGTTTTGTGAATCTTGGATCATACCACAATCAAATGGTCCTTGAGAACTCCTTAGGCAATGGTGATGATATCTTGTAGAGTAGTTCAACAAGTTGGTTTTGTTGGGTTACAACTTTATCGTGAAGGAAAGTTGTACTTAAGATGTTTATTATTTCATGCATCATCACGCATCATGTTTACCATTCCATCACGCTAAAGCATGCATCATCATCTACGTGTAGAGTATACGAGAGTGAGTCGGATCGTGTTGATGAAGCTTTTGAAGAAGGTGTTGATATGGTTCGCGATGATCAAGCTTCGTGAGAAGATTCGGTCCGTCGACAAGGATAATGTCAAGTTTGACTTCGACAATCTTTCTTGAGAATCTGATTTTTTCCTCGCAAAACAGGCAAGCCCGGTTACATTAAACCCTTCCTTGATGTTTTAAAAGTTTATATCACTTATGTCTATGCTATGTTGCATTAAGTAATTAGGAGTTGAGTGATAACCTAATTCTTTGCATTACCATCTTTGTTTATTTCAATACCATCCTTGATAACTTTGTTTTATTTTGAAAAAGCTTAGTGATGCTTAGCCCTCGCT
The DNA here is from genome assembly GCA_015847255.1 of Hyparrhenia diplandra. Lineage (NCBI taxonomy): Eukaryota > Viridiplantae > Streptophyta > Magnoliopsida > Poales > Poaceae > Hyparrhenia > Hyparrhenia diplandra. Next base: position 58,374 of record JADLZK010011313.1, read on the forward strand.
TAATTAGTTAAGCTTTTTCATCAAAATGTTTTGTTTGAGGAGATGGTACCGTTTTTGAAAAGAAAGAGTTGTAGTGATGAATTTGAGATCGGACGGGACGTAGGTTGAAAGCCGGCGGGATTCCTAGCCGTGCTTGTCCCGTGTTGGTCGTTTAAGGACCGTCCGTTGTTTGGCCCGAGTGAAATCGGGACTTTTTGAACGCAAGTTGCGCCCGAGACCTTTTTGGTCAATGGCACGTCGACCGGCGGTCACCCCGGTCGGGCCGACCCTAACTAGCCACATACTCCGTAAGCGGATCTCGGTGGAGCCAAATCGGGAATGGCAACCACGCACCGGGAGTGGAGAGATGGCGGGAGTAGCGTGTACCCACCCTATCGGGTCAAACTGTCATTAGGACGGGGTAGGGAGGTGGAGTATCTGTGCTCTCGGGGTGGCGCAGCCTCGTTCCGTTTTGGACAAATCTGAAAGAAGGTTGATATATGTAAGCTTAAGTGCTACATATGTCGTGTGGTTAGGGATCCCCATTTGGGATTATAATCGGTTCATGAATCGCCGTTGCTTCTCGGAGAAGGAGACCCGATTCACGACCTTCATCGTAGTAAATGATGGAATATGTTTTTGAGGAAAGAAAGGTGGAATAAGAAAAATATGTTTGCTCTAGAATAGGATAACCTAGAATATATGAGCTACTAATCGAATTAAAAATATTGAAAGTAAGGATTCACTTATAGTAAGCTTTTTTCGCAAAAGAGTTCTTGATTCTTGCTAAAGCCTTACCTTGACTCCAAAGACCGGCATTCCCGAAGTCTTCTCCTCTTTTTCTTGTCGGTTAAGTCTTGTTGAGTACTCCCGCACTCGGGGTTTGTTAATAACATTTGCGTGCTTGACTCGTGTTGTTTAACCAAGATTATGTCGGTGGGCTCGACATGATCCGGTGTCTTCTAGTTCTACCTAGCTTCCACAAATTAAGTTAAGTTCTCTTAAATGTAACTTACTCACATTTTGTAAAATTAATGTTATTATTCTTCCACACTCGATATGTATTTTATAACAAATGTTGTAATATTATAGCTACTCTTTTGTTGATCTGGTATGAGTTATCAACGGGGCTTCTTAAGTTATCGGGTGTATCTCGCACGCTATCGAGGTCTTTGGGACAATGACAAAAAGGGTGGGCCGTAATTAGGAGGTTCATTACATGTGAGTGGTATCGAGCTCATACTTAGGACCAGCTACACTATTACTTTTGAAAACTTCAAAATGATTTTGTAATCTAAAAGTTTTTGAAAGTAACAAGTTAAAAATGATTTTCTTTCGTTTCCTTATGCTTGCTGGAAGGCTTCATGAAGATTTTTTCGATGTAAAAGCCTTCGAGAAGTTTCACCTCTTCACGGAGAACGATTGAAGAGTTGATTTCAATCGACAATGTTCTCGCTAAAGTGCTTTTCAACATCTTGTTTGGTGCATTGAAGATAGTATATAAAGTAAAGCCCTATAACCTACTGACATCTAACATGATGAAGGCAGAGTATGCTTAACATTGTGAAGACGTATAGGACGAGCATGCATCATATCATCCATATAATGATGATTCTTCCTCCTTTCTTTCAAACAACTATTCTTCTTTATAGTTGTTTGTCCTAAATTTCGTCTTATACCAGGTTTTTGGTTAGTGGACTTCCATTTGATAATCTTTGCTTCATAAGTTTCAATCTTTGGGAGCTTGCACCTTGCCATGTCAACTCTATTTAAAAGCCTCAGACTATTCCTTGATTTCTCAATTCATGCATGTGCCGAGTTTTGATTCTTTCGGCTTCGGCACATGTCAATCCTTCCTATTGATAGTCGACATGTGTTGGTTGAGAGTTACAATAGTTGTGTCCTATAGTGGAACCATGATCCGTGACCGTGAAAAAGCGCCGAAACCTCGGGGTCTCCTATGGATCGCGACCATAAGGAATTACCGCAGGGCGCCGCTATGTCGGGGTCTATGGTCATGATTCACTATAGTCCACAATTAATGTACTTTCTCCTTCCTTGTAAAAACGAAATTCATATCCATAATTCTTTGAAATATTCGAAAACTATCTTGATTGCAACTATCTCTTGATTCCGACCGCAATCAAGATATCAATTTGTTTTGTTCCAAAAACTTCTTGCAAGTCCATATGCTTGCCATAATTTCTTGCCCGATTATTTGCCCCACGGGATTTGTCACCTTGAAATTTCAGAAAATAGATTTCTTTTAAGGGGAAAGATCTTCATATTCGTTATTCACGATCATCTTGTTGCATTATTAGTATATATCATTGCATTGCCTATGTTGCTTTTAGCATTTATATAGTGCACATGAGGTGTTTCATATGTTTTATGAAATGAGGTTTTTGTGATTGATTGAAAGCTTGGTAAATTTTTGTGAATTTATTAGATGTTTAATAAATTAGTTTTCATGAATGAATTTTATCAATGTTGGGTGTTGTTTGTGTTCTCTTTGCTAGTACGTGTGTAACTTTTGGTGAACTCTAGTCCGATTAGGATGTTATATGTAAGTTTTTGCCACGGCTTGTGTTGTGCCGTGTGGAATCAAGCCAAGTTTTTGTTGGGTCTCTTAGGCGACTCTTGCTATGTACATCTCTCTTTGATCTTCAATAACTCCTTGGTTTTACGCCTAGAATCTTGGTTGATTATTTCCAAACTTTTCTATCCAAACTCTTCTAAAATTATATCCTTAGCTTTGGTCTTGAATCACCTCCATAGTGACTCTACGCCTTGGAACTCTTTTGTTTGCTATCCTTCGTTTGTAAATCCTTGGTCACCACTAATTTTTTATCATATGGACTCTCTTCGTGGTTGTGGTTTTGGCCGTGGTGTTATGATTAATGATTTCTAATCATGATCCATTACAAAACTACACTAAAGCATTTCCTCGCCATGAATTTTCCTTGGCTATCTATCTATATTCTATCCGAGGACCTGTATATCGGATCAGTTGCCTTGTGAGTTCTTTCTAAAAGTTACAAGGAAGGTGACCCTTGAAGAGCAAGTCACTGACATCAACATTAACAGACTACAAGAAATGGTAGATAAGAGACTCCGCTTAACGATCGCTGAGTGTAACGTTGACGGTTGTCAAGCAACTTATGTGTCGCCTTTGTTGGATCAAGAGGACATGAAAGATTGGAAAGTTGTCCTGTTTCTGATAAGTTTTATGCTGCTGTCTTTTGCATATTGATTGGGATTTACCAAGCTACAATCATGTCCAACATTTCTGTGACATCGCGTGGGCACGCAGATTGTTTAATTTGAATTCTAAGTTGTGCTAATAGTGGAAACTTTGGAACCTTCTATTCGATTCACCACTCTAATGATTTTCGGACCTTGCTTAAGACGGGATCATTGTGGTATTCTATTGCCGCCACGTGTCTTCTGAACGTCGTGAGCATCCTGGCCCCTCTCGCGCTCGCTTTCGTGTTGCAATCTCGTTGTGCCTCTCCCCGCACCACGTCCTCTTTCTCCCTCTTTCTTTGTGCGCCATGTTTACTCGCCGCTCTCACCCTTGCACCGCACAGGACCCCTCCATGGCCTCGGTCCGCTACTCGCCTCCACGTCGCGGGAATCCTGTCACCCTAAGCTTGAGCACAGAACACACCATAGCTGGTGGCCGTTCCACCCGTGAACTACTTTTAACTCTCTCTCTCTCTCTTCTCTCTCTTGACATCCTCTTCCTCAGTGCGCCGCAGCATCTCTATCGGCTCCTCTGCGCTATAAAACACAACCTGGGTACTTTGCTTCGCCACTTCCATCTCTCCAGAGCCCATCGTAAATCTCCTCTAAAAATCGCAGAGTCGATTTCCTCCTCCAAGGTGAAGCTGTCTAGCTCAAGAAGAAATTGAGCCAGAGACAAAGACGTAGGAGCTAACACTTCAAGCTCAAGCTCGCTCTTGAGGATTCAGGTTGCCGGTCAAAGGTTGCTGCGCGTTTCATTGAGAAAGAAGTCCAGTTTTTGTTTTAGAAGGTATGAGTTATCAATGGGGCTTCTTAAGTTATCGGGTGTATCCGCGGCACCTGTCGTCGAAGTCTTTGGGACAATGACAAAAGTGCGGGGTGGGCCCGGTAATTAGGGAGGTTCTGTTACATCGCCGCCCTTCCTCGCCAGGCGGGGCGTCGGCGGTCGAAAGGGGCCCTAGCCGCGCGTCCATCGTAACACCCTGTGTGTTATTTACCGGTTAAGCTATGGATTTGGACAAAAATAAGTTTAGTTATGTTTGGTTACGTTGTCGGTCGAAAAGACGCGAAAAGAATCAAAATCCAGAAAGTTACCCCCCTTGTCGGAAACCCCGATTTGAAACGCTAGTTTGTCCCTCTTTCTTTTATTCAAAATTTATCAAGAATTTGAGGGTGGTCACAAAAAAGTGAAATGGTAGAGTTTTCAAAGTTGAACATTTTGGGTATTTTGAGTTTTCAAAGTTTTATTGAAAAATAAAAAGTAATTTTGAATTCCAACAAAACCCTAATTACCCCCTTTTATTTATTTCAAAATTTAAGCAGAATTTGACAAATCTTCCAAAAACTAGTTTGTAGATCTTGTTGTGATGAACAAAAGATATGTACAAAGTTTTTCAAGTTTCTATATAATTTTAAAAGTAATTTTGAATTCAAATTTCTTCCTTTTCGACCCCATTTGAAAAAGTCTAATTTGGAGGCAGAATTTGAAAATGTTTCAATTATGAAAAGTGTAGATCTTGAAAAATGGAGCAACTTTGCTTTTTGGAGATTTTCAAGTTTTATTCAAAATTTGAGAGTAATTTGGAAATTTCAGAGTTAGGGTTAGGTAGCTACGGTGTTTGGGTTGGAAGAAAAGATCTTCCGGTTTTCCGGCCACCGGCCGCCGCCGTGGCCTTCTCCGGCCTTCCAGGCGCACCCGGCCACCCGGCACATGCTTTGAGATCGTCACCGACGCCGGGTGTCGCCCATCGTCGTCTCGGCCTAGCTATTAAGCTAAGCCCCGTCACCGTTTTTCTTCTTTCCGTCGCCGCCGGTCACCTCTTGCTCCACCGCCTTGCACCGCCGTTGTCGAGCCTCCTCTGTCCAAATTGACCGCGCCATCATCTCCGCATCACTCTTGCGCTCCATTTGAGCCCGCTATAGCACCCTCTTATCGCCGGGTCGCCGCCGCGGCCCACATTCTTTTCCGCGGCCGCAAAGCGCCGAGAGAGCTCGCCGCCCGTCGCCGGACCGCTTCGTGAGCCTCTCACCTTCCTATTTGTTGGCGTGCGCCGCCTTGAAGGCCGTGATGCTCGTCGGGTTTGATCGTTTCCCAGTACCGAGCTCCGGATGCGGTGGAACGCCGACCTTGCCGGCGGTCCTCGCCGCCATGCCCATCGCTGTAGCGTGGCCACGCCTTGCGTGCTACGTCGGGGCAAGCCGCAGATCACCCTTGAGCGGGCGAAGCGGTAGTGTCTTTGCCTTTTCCACCACCGCCAAGTGACCATTCGCCGGGGAACGATGAAGCCGAGCCGCGCCGCCGTCGTCGCTCTACTCAAGAGCCGCCCAGGGACTTCGGGATCAGAATAGGGGAGAAGATGAGGGGCTAGGTGAGAAATCTCGTGACTCATGTGAATAGTGTTTTGTACTTGTTTGTAATTTCATAATTTATCGGGGTCTTTTGTAAAGGTGCGGGCCGGGCTTTGTCGGGCCAAGTTGGGCCAACCTGCTCAAACGGTGTCGGGCCAAACAGTCTTTGGGCCGCCTTGTTGGCATAGTCTTAGGGCGAATACTGCCCGGGACGTGTTTTCTTTTTATTTAAAGTTTTACTTATTTTCTTTATATATGAATAGTGTCCGATTTTGTAAATTTTATATAAATTCAAATATGGGTTCTAAAATTTTGAAAATTTTTGTGTAGCCCTCCCATCATATGTACTATCTAGGAAAATTATGAAACTTGAATTTTAAATAGTTTGGGCATGATTTAAAAATACAATCTTTAATTGAAAAATACATCATCCTTGATTTTTAATAATTATTTTATTTATTCAAAAATCATAAAAAATTATTTGGTGCTGTTTTATGATGTGTCCTACTTGTATAAAAAGTTTGGAGTCATTTTGAAAGATTTAAATTATTTTTTATTTTATGCTTTATTTATTTAATTGGTAAATGAGAAGATTAGTGTTTTCCGACTTAGGTTTTGTGCGACTTTCGGGTTGTTTTGTGAATCCTGAACCATACCACAATCAAATGGTCCTTGAGAACTCCTTAGGCAATGATGATGATATCTTGTAGAGTAGTTCAACAAGTTGGTTTTGTTGGGTTACAACTTTATCGTGAAGGAAAAGTTGTACTTAGGATGTTTATTATTTCATGCATCATCAAGCATCATGTTTACCATTCCATCACGCTAAAGCATGCATCATCATCTACGTGTAGAGTATACGAGAGTGAGTCGGATCGTGTTGATGAAGCTTTAGAGAAGGTGTTGATATGGTTCGCGATGATCAAGCTTCATAGAAGATCCGTCCGTCGACAAGGATAATGTCAAGTTTGACTTCGACAATCTTTCTTGAGTAATCGACTTTCCTCGCAACACGGGCAAGCCCCGGTTCATTTGAACATTCCTTGTGTTTTTACAAAGCTTTATATCACCTTTGCTTTATATCTTGCATTAGGTGATAGGAGTTGTGTGATAACTCAATTGATGCATTACCATTCCTTGGTTATTTCGATATCTACCTTGATAACCCGTTTTGGTAAAATGCTTAGAAATGCTTAGCCATGCTTAATTAGTTAGACTTTTGAGTCAAAATGTGACAAGTCTCTTATGATAGCCCGAATGGGCATTTGTTAAGAAAGGATGCTATGTTATGAAACCATACTAGGGATATGGTGTTGAATTTGAGACCGGTCGGGTAATTTGCACCGAGAATGGAGTCTCGGTGTAGTATTTCCGGCTTGTCGATTAAGGACCATTCGTTGTAAGCAATGTGGATCGAGACTATGGAACGCACCGCGCTTTGAGGTCTTTTGACCAATGGCACGCCTCTGTCGGGCGCCGCCCCAGACGATCGAAACTAGTCTTGACCACATACTTGGAAAGCCCGATCTCGGGGGTGTCAAATCGTAAACGCACAACCGCAAGACCGGGAGTGGAGAGATGGCGGGAGTAGCGTGTACACTCGTGGGTTAAATTCCCGGATGCCCGTGGGTTAGATTCCCAAGGTGTGAGGTGTCTTTGTGTCTCGGGTGGGTGGGGACGCGGTTCCGTTTTGAGTATCCAAGAAAGGGTTGATATATGCAAGCTTAAGTGCTACATATGTCGTGGTCGAAAGAACTCCCCAAATTGGGTTAATCGATTTCGAAATCGCCGTGCTTTCGGATATGGAGACTTCGGTTTCTCCCTTACATCGTAGATTAATTATGAAACTATGAAGAGATGGAATAAGTGATGGAATATCTAAGAAGTGTGTGCTCTAGTGTAAGATCACCTAGAGTAGGTGAGAAACTTAATTGGGATTAAAATATTGAAAGTAAGGATTCACTACTAGTAAGCTTTTCTCGCAAAAAGAGTCCTTGATTCTTGCTAAAAGCCTTACCTTGAATCCTATTAGACCAACATTCCCGACTCTTTTTTCTATTTTTCTTTAGTCGGGTAAGTCTTGTTGAGTACTCCCGCACTCGGGGTTTGTTAACCCTTGTTGCGTGTACCGACTCGTCTTTGTTTAACCAAGGTTATGTCGGTGGGCTCGACATGATCCGGTGTTTTCTAGTTCTACCTAGCTTCATAAAAATAAGTTAAGTTTACTCAAATGTAACTTATTCACAATTTGTAAAATTAATATTATTATTCTTCCGCACTCGATCTATATTTTTGTAACAAATGTTGTAATGTTGTAGCTACTCCTTTGTTGATCCCGGTATGAGTTATCAACGAGGGCTTCTTAAGTTATCGTGTGTATGCGCACGGTGTCGCCGAGGTCTTTAGGACAATGACAAAGGTGTGGGGTGGTAATTAGGAGGTTCTGTTACATCCACCTCCCTCTCCCCCACCCCAGCCCAAGCCCCCCTTGAAGGGTCGAGATGGGGACTAGAGGGGGGTGAATAGTCTCTTTAAAAACTAATCGCACCGGCTAACCGAAACAAATACGGAATTAAACTTATCGGTCTAGCCAAGACTTCACCCCTCTAACTAAGACTCTAAACCACCTCACAAAAGATCCTACACAAGAAGAGTGAGGTGACAAGCCTAGCTTGAGCTCCTAATCAATTCTAATGCAAGGTCACACAAACCTAAGCACTAGTACTTTCAAGCACGGGAGAGCTCCTACACAATTCTAGTAAGCACAAGCACAAAGCCCCTAAGCTCACTAGATACACAATGAACAAGGCAACACACGCCTAACCCAAAGGCTCAAATTACCTAGCTACATAAGCTAAGCAAAGTAAGTAAACAAGCTACACAAGCTAGATAGTTACAACTACTCTACTCAAGCACAAACACAATGTATATATGAATGTAAGAACAAAGCTTGAGACGAAGAGATTGCAAACCACCGCGAAGTGTGGACACAAGATGACACCGGTGATTTTTTACCGAGGTCTCGGGAAGCTTGCCAACTTCCCCCTACTCCTCGTTGTGTCGACCAATGTAACAGAACCTTCCAAATTACAGGGCCCACATACACTAATTATCGGTTCAACGACCTTTAATAGTCACATATGTGCACCTATAACCTGAAAAGCACTATTAACTATTCCAACCAGGATCCGTTACGAGGTCATTGCAGTATTACAACAAATTTCATACATACTCAGAGTAAAACAGCGGAAGTCTTATATATTACAATAATTTTACAACCATTTATTTAAAACCCGTTTTACAAAATAAAAGTAGGAGTAGCGAAAGTTTATTACATATATGATACTAACAGACCACGCCCCACGGGTCTCACTTCTCACTCATCCTCACTATCTTCGATGAATCGTCATGCAAAGACGGTCCGGTGCGAGACATGACTTCTCGGTCCCGCAACGTGGGTCAACAAACCCCGAAAGTGCGGGAGTACTCAACAAGACTTACCCGACTAAAGAAAATAGGAGAAGACTCGGGAATGCTGATCTAATAGGATTCAAGGTAAGGCTTTTAGCAAGAATCAAGGACTCTTTTTGCGTAAAAGCTTACTAGAAGTGTATCCTTACTTTCAATATTTTAATTCCAATTTAGTTTCTCACCTACTCTAGGTGATCTTATACTAGAGCATACACTTCTTAGATACTCCATCACTTATTCCAACTCTTCTACTGTTCCATAATTAATCTACGATATAAGTCGGAAACCGAGTCTCCATATCCGAGAAGCACGGCGATTTCGAAATCGATTAACCCAAATTGGGAGTTCTTTCCACACGATATATGTAACACCTAAGCTTGCATATATCAACCCTTTCTTGGATACTCAAACGGAACCGCCCCTACGCCACCCGAGAGTACCGTGCGCCTCCAATCCGGGACTTTAACCCACGAGGGACTTTGCAGGAGTATGTGTCCAAAACTAGTTTCGACGGCCCCGGGCGACGCCCTTGACAGACGTGCCATTGGCCAAAAGACCTCAGCGTAGATTACGTTCCATAGTCTCGGTTACACACAGGCCTACACGCCGGTCCTTAATCGACAAGCCGGAAATACTACACCGAGACTCCATTCTCAATGCAAATTACCCGACCAGGTCTCAAATTAAACACCATAACCCAAGTATGGTTTCATCATATAACATCCTTGTTCATCAAATGCCACTCGGCGGGCTGTCATAAGGAACTTGTCACATTTTGACTCAAAAGTCTAACTAATATAGCAAGGCTAGGCGTTCTAGCATTTTACCAAAACGGCTATCAAGGTAGGTATCGAAATAATCAAGGATGGATAATGCATCAATTAGGTTGTCACTCAACTCCTATCACCTAATGCAAAGCATAAAGCAAAGGTGATATAAAGCTTTGTAAAACACAAGGAAATGTTTAAATGAACCGGGGCTTGCCTTGATTGACGAAATATCGACTCTGGACGATGGATCACAATATTTGGAACTCGGGTCAACCGTGATAGCCTTCTAGGGCGGCTTGATCAACAACTTCTCGATCACCCTCGTTCACTATACGAAATAATAATACATGCTTAACATGATGCCATGCATATAAACATGATGCGAGAGTGCATGAAAAGATAAACGCTTGAGTACAACTTTCCTTCTCGATAAAGTTGCAACCCAACAAAACCAACTTGTTGAACTACTCTACGAGATATCATCACCATTGCCTAAGAAGTTCTCAAGGACCACTTGATAAAGGCATGGTTTAGGGTTCACAAAACAATCCAAAATCTACCCAAAACCCTAAGTTATAAAGTATTAAACCATTTTGTTTTACACATGAAATGATAGGGCATGAAATAATAAAAATTTTAACTTTCTCAAAACAAGCTCAAAATTTTTGTACAAGTAGATCATGTCATAAAACAGTACCAAAATAATTTTCATGATTTTTGGATAAATAAAATAATTATTAAAAATCAAGGAAGATACATTTTTCAATTAAATTTTGTATTTTTAAATCATGCTAAAAGTATTCAAAATTCAAGTTTCATATTTTTCATGGATAGACATACCCATGGGAAGGCTACACAAAAATTTTTAGAATTTTTTGAGCTAGTACTTGAATTTATATGAAATTTACAAAAAATGCAGACACTATTCAAATAAAAAGAATTGAATAAAACATTTTATAAATGAAAAAATGGGTTCTGGGCTGAATTTGGCTCTGTTATCGTGCCTGACAAGCAAGACCTTCACGCCCACAGTGAACGGTAATGGACCGACCCTAGTGCAACGGTGCGGGACCGGCCCGGTGAAGTGTTGGGGCGGCCAGCCAGCCTACGGTGCTTGGCTCGGCACCGTTCACGTGCCAATGGGCACGTGCTCACCGGCGTCGCGCGGCGCCATCCAAGGCAGCGGCGCGCAGCCGCTGCTTCCGGGCGCCGGGGATGGACGAAAATGAAAACGGGAGAAGGACACGGCCAAGGGCTCACCGCGGTGATGGGACGGGGCTTGGTTGGGCGGGGGCTAGGCCGGAGGTGGGTCGTCGGCGAGAGCAAATGGCGGGCGGCGGGGGACGACGTCGTTCCGACGAACCGAGTCACGGCTGGGCAAAGAAGCGAGTCGATCACGACTACATCATCGAAAGGGAAGGAAAACGCGAGGAAGAGCAAGTAGAAGCTCACCGGAGCGAGCCGGCGACGGCGAGGTCGGCCTTGGCGGCGCTCCGGCCGGGCAGCGAGGAAGAAGGGAAGCTGGGCGGCGATTCGGCGGAAAGGGGTTGCGGCCGGGTTCGAGAGGGAGGTGAGGAAATTGCGAGGCGGCTGGGGTAGATGGTTTAGCAAGAAAAGCTACGACGACGGGCGGGGCGGAGCGATCGGGGGGGGCGGAAATGAAGAAAAGGGCACCACGTCGCGGTGGTGGCCTATTTATAGGGGAGAGGGGTCGGACGGTGGACAGCGGCGCCGTGAAGGTCTCAGGTGGTCGGCTTCGCGCGGGTTCGCCGGTGGATCGGCGGCGCCGCGCCAGCGCCGGCGGCGAGGGGAGGGGTTGGCAAGGTTACTATTAATCCCAAACCCTAACTTCAAATTTTTCTAAATTACTCCCAAATTTTGAACTGAACTCAAAAATTTCCAAAAAGCAACTTGCCTTAATTTTTCAGGATCTACAATTTTACAATTGGAAGATTTTCAAATTCGGTCTCTAAATATGACTTTTTGAAATGGGGTCAAACTTTTGAAATTTAAATTCAAAATTACTTTTAAAATCATGTAAAAACTTGAAAAACTTTGTACATGACTTTTGTTCAACTCAACAAGATCTACAAACTAGCTTTAGGAATTTTTCTCAAATTTTGCTTAGATTTTGAAATATAGAAAAGGGGGTAGTTAGGGTTTTATTGGAATTCAAAATTACTTTTAAAATTTTGAACTAAACTTTGAAAACTCAAAATACCAACTTTGTTCAAAATTGAAAACTCTACCTTTTTGCTTTAATAACCATACCCAAAATCTTGATAAATTTTGAAATAAAGAAAAGGGGACAAACTAGAGTTTAGGATTTAGGGTTTCCGACAAAGGGGATAGTTTCCTAAATGATTCCTCAAGGCGTCTTTTCGACCGACAATGCATCCAAGCATAAAACAAACTTATTTTAGTTCAATGCAATACAAGATGGGCTAATCATGCATGCTTTGCAATGATCATGATGACATGTCATGTTTTAGTGAAAATAACACGAGGGGTGTTACAACCAACACTTTATTGGTTCCACGGTTTGGCGAATCACCCGGTGATGATTCTCAAGCTTAATGGCCAGTGCCAAATCCCACAGCTGGGAGCTTGATCGAGTCCCTCACACAGTGTGAGTCCTCTAGCCAATCCCTCAGAGGGTACCGCGTGAACCCACACACAAGTGTGGTAGCTCAATGACACGCTCCACTAGAGTTGCTCTTCACGATCCCCCGCGAGGTGAGCACGAACCTCTCACAATCTCTTCTTTGAGCACCGCACAAGCTTCCTTGCGTGCTTCACGAAGTCTCTTGCCACCAAGCCGTCTAGAAGGTGGCAACCTCCAAGAGAAACAAGCACACCGGCTTGCAACACGATCACCTAGTGCCACACGATGCAATCTCTCAAAGCAACGCACTAGAACTCGATCTCTCACTCAATCGGATGAACGATATCAAGCATATGTGAGTGGGAGGGCTCTCAAGCACTCTCAAGCATGGACACAAAGTCCCCAAGGTGCTAAGCACCAGCCAAGGCCGGCCACACCCTCTATTTATAGCCCCAAGCCAAAACTAGCCGTTGAGCTCGAAAAACACAGCGCGGGCGCTACGACCGGACGCGCCCGACCCGGACTCACCGGCCCGAGTCCGGTCGAGAGTCCGGTCAAGCGTCCGGTCGACGCGATAGGAAAAATTCAGGCTGCAGAGCCCTGCCGCGGACGCATCGGCCGGAGCTCCTCCGGGTCCGGTGCCCGATCGCGCTTTGTGCGTCCGGTCATCGCCGACGGCCCGACCAACGCCCGATCAAACGTCCATAACTCTTTCATCCGAACTCCGTTTTGATGATCTTGGACTCTATGGAAAGCTTACTCAGAGGGCTACACAACCCACATGGTTATTTGATCCAAATCACAATGGATCAAAGTATTATTCCACTCTAAGAGCAGTCCAAGTGTTCGAGAAACACCGAAACAACTTCTCCTTTGCAAATGTGCCAACACCACCAAGTGTACATCACCATGTGCATGTGTGTTAGCATTTTCACAACCATTTTAAAGGATTTTCTCTTGCTCTTACCACGCCACTCGAACCTAACACCTCGTAAAGTTAGATCGCTCAAGTGGCACTAGATGACCGATATGCAAACAAGTTTGCCCCTCTTGATAGTACGGCCATCTATCCTAAATCCGGTCATAAACTTCTCTAAGCTCCTCATGACCGGTGAAATGAAATGCCCTATAGGTTATACCTTTGCCTTGCGCAATTCCATTTCGCTCCATCTCCAAGTGTCGATGCAACACATGCATTAACACGATCAAGAATGATATGATTCACTTCATATTATCACATGACCTTCTTGGTCCATCGATCTTGACCTCACTTGCTTTTCACCGTTGCGTCGGTCCATCGGCGCCAACTCCCTCGACTTGCCCTTCACACTTGCAACCGGTCCATCAAGCCAAGCCTTGTCTTGATCTTCACCACCTTGGTCACATGACTCCATGTCATGTCTCATGTGCAATAAGCTCCTTCATTGCATCATCACATGTGAACTAATCTCCTGTGTATATTCTCAATCACACATATTAGTTCACCTAATGTTGACACTCAATTATCAAAAACCACAAGGGACCTTTCAATCTCCCCCTTTTTTGGTAATTGATGGCAACACTACTAAGATATGGAATTGAAGATTAAAACTTTCTTCGTAGTGATAACTCCCCCTATATGTGTGCCCAATTGATTTGAATTCAAGGTTTGCACACATACAAGATATGAAACTTTTGGGAGGATTAACACTACAAAGTGATGCTAAGGTATATAGGATAAACCTTTGAAGCGAGATACCAATCGGAGTTGCAAATTAAAGATCACCCTTAGCATCATCCATGTAACTAGACATACATCAAAACTCAAGATACCATGTGAGATCAACATTATAAGCAATGGTTCTTGATTCACATGAAAACTATATATGTCTAGCTACCACCTATGCATACTAGTTATCAAATCATCAATCAAGTTTTATGACTAGCATACACCACACAAGCATTGCATATAGAATCTAAAAACTTATGCAAATGCAAGCAAGCACATGAATATGCACATATCAAATGCAATCAATCAAGTTCATGAGCTTGCTCCCCAACTTGTGTGCTTCTCTTTTGTCAAGAATGTTGATCCTCTTCTAATCTTCAATCTTGCTCCCTCTTGTTCTATGTCCATATTCTCACCCCCTTTGTCATATATCCAAAGACACTTACATATCTTTGTCCAATTTCTCCCCCCTTTGTCATCAATTTCCATAAAAGGGGTGCCTCTATTGATACAAAGGTTGTGACTAGGGATAGATGGTGATTTTTGAATCTTCATTTTTGATGGACACCACCATATGTTGGAATGACACCACTTGTAACCACCACATGTGGAAGCATGAAAACCACCTTGAAATGCCACATGTAGGTCACTTGTAGGATCCTTGACCTTGATCTTGAGGTGGGGCACCTCCCCTATGTCAAAGCATATGTCAAACCATTTGAACAATTTTAGCACTTGTTGGTGAGGGTAGCTTTCTTGATTTGAAATGATCACTTAAGGTTGAGGATCACTTGTGGAACCACCATTCATACCACGTGAAGGAAAGATACCACATGTAGGAATATGATATATCTTGCAATGTGGTAGCCACTTGAAAAGATTTGTCAATTGTATCCAATTCTCGAACTATATTGTTTTCATGAGCTTCTTTCTCTTTGACTTGATCTAGATCACTTGCACAAGATAATCTAACTCGGTTTGAACCAATGGCAAGCTTCTTCACACCTTATGCTAAGGGTTATTATCTTGACAATGTTGAGTTGAAGTACTTGAATGCTCATTCTCTAGATCAAATACTATAGGTTCACTAGCTCATGAACATGTCATATGCCACCACTAGATCATATAAAACATAGAAGCAATAGTGGTACCATATAAGCATTAAAAACATTTGATTTTCATGAATGATCACTATGTATGACTATATGCACTAGCAAGTCCTTAGCAAATTATGAATGCATATGTCAAACAATTTCACCTTGCTATGTTGGAGTAGAGGATAGTCATTAGATTCCAATATAGCTCTCCAACTAGCATCATGAAGTCCAATTCAATATCTTGCTGAAGACAATATGTACTAATTTGAATTCCATGCTTCACCCATATGAATTGAGAACCACTTATGATCAAGTGCACTTCTTGTTGTGGTTGACTTGCTTTCTTTTTGCTCTTTGCTTGCAAGAGAGAAAACCATTTGAATTTTGCATGAAACATCTCTCTATTTGGGTGTTGCTTGCTTCTCTAGATCAACCCATTTGAATTCTTCAACTAAGCATCTCCAATAATTTTAGAATCTCACTTCCATGTTAGCCATCCAAGCCGGTGCTCGGTTTACCTACGAGGGCGGCATGCCCCCAACGGGAGAAGTGACCTCTCCAAGAACCATTCTTGATACTCATTTGAATTGACTTTGGTTGATTGATCCACATGATGGACTTATCATGATAAATAGACTTGATTCTTCTTTAAGTCCTTTTCTTTCTTCCAAGGATATCCAAAGATCACTTGAACTCATTTCTTGCTTTCCATCTTGAGCTTGGTCTTGATCTTCAACTAGAGTACTAGATGTGTACAATGTACACTCCCCAAAATCAATGGTTTTTGTACTCTTTGCTTGTCATACTTTTAACTCAATTCAAAAACCAAACTTAGGTGCCTCAAACACTTATCAATATGATTCCAACTTGAGGACCTTTCAATGAGAGTGACTCTTGATCAATCCAATAATTGTCACTTTTTCTGGTAGATTTTGTACATCTCAAAGAATAAACCATAATTCTCAATGTACATGATGAAATGCCACGAAATTTGGTGGAGATGTGCAACACTAAGTCATCTAGCAGCCACAAAAATTTGAGCTCCATAGCCCTTATGGATTGCTACCAGATTTCACACCTTCCCTCACTACTACATGCTGAAAACTGCTGCAATATATCACACAAGTTCCACTCCAAAACCAAAGTATCCCTTGTTCCATCATCATGAAATTTCTACAGCATCTTGTACCATAAGTATAGAGCATGCATATCAAATTTCAAGCCATTCCAATAAGATTTGATCTTCCAATCGTGGCTAAGATCACAGCTCACTCATATTTTTTAAGAATGGACAGATTTGAGCAATTGAGCTATGCTTCATCAATTTGAATCAAATTTGATGCTAACTTGTTTGAATACCATCACAACACATATTTCCATTGAAATCACATACTAAAGATCATCTCATGATCATATCCATTCAAACCAACTCAAATTTGACTGCTAAGCATTTAATCCATTCAAATATCTCATAGCAAGCAACATATGCATACATATCCAATTCAATCAACTCATATGCACCCAAAATATGTGTGATCAACTAAAAATATACCTTTGTAGATCATGATCATCAACTAGCAAGCTTCAAACTTGAATTGTTTGCAAGCCATCAAATAATTCCAATGAAACTCCACAACTTGAACTATAGCACTTGTATGTTATAGCACTTGGACTTCATTCTTTCTTGACTTGGCATTGGGACATAATTGCACTAGGCTTCATTACTTGACTCAATAACATGATGAACAATGTGAACTCAATTGAATCAAGTCTCCAATGCCTTGGTACCTACACACATTCATCCACTTTTTGATGGTACCCAAACTTGTTTGGGTCCTCTCAAGTTAGGTGCAACATACTTAGGCATTGCCCTAGTATGAATAGCGGGATGTTTTGCAATAGTCACCAAGGAGGTACCATTGTCATCCTTTCTAAGCACAATATCATCATCAATTGAACTAGGCTTAGAATCATTACCTAGGGGACATGAATGAGCCATGTGTCCCCTTTCCCGGCATAAGTAGCATCTTCTCTTTTGTTGAGCCTTTTTTTCTTTCTTGCTCATTTGATGCTTCTCATTGCCTTGCTTCACTTTGTTTACTTGAGCCTTCTTCTCAAGCTTGTTTGGACAACCCGAAGCTAGGTGGCCCAATTTATCACAACTATGGCACTTGATGTGAGCAAAATCTTTCTTCCAAATTTGATTCTTGCTCATCATCTTGACATCTTGGATATGAGTTGGATGCCTTGCATAAGCTCTTCCACCCCTTCTTGTTTTTCTTCTTCATCTTCAAGTCATCAACTTTAGCTTTATGGTTGATCTTGACTTGAATTTGGGGCTTAGGTTGAGGCTTTTCTTGTTGCTTCAACTTGAGCTTTTCTTCATTTGGACAAGCCTTTGCAAGATGTCCTTTTTCATGGCATTGATAGCACATGAAATGAGATAGCTTCTCTTTTTCTTGCTTCTTGGCCGTCTTTGCTATTTTCCTCCCACTTTTGGTCATCTTCTTCTTGATGAACCCAAGACCACTCTTATCATGTAGGCTTCTTGGATTCTTCACTATTTGCTCGAAGAGGACCTTGGAGTTGTAGCACCTCTCTAATCGGTTGCTCAAATTCTTCACTTTCTTTTTGAGCTCTTCATTCTCCTTCAAAATGTTAGTCTCACAAGACATAGAAGAAGAACAAGCATCTAAATATGAAGAACATGGCATAGCAAGTAGATCATCGCAAGAGGTGGATACATGCTTCTTGCCTACATCACAAGGGTTAGCACAAATATGTGATTGATCAATTGACCCATGTGATGAGCTCTCACTAGTTTTAAATTTCTCAATTGAAAACTTCTTAGTGAGAAAAGTATGGTCTTGTACCAAGTTATCATGAGTAACACTAAGTTCCTCATGAGCCAATTTTAGTACATCATGTGAACAAGTAGTGACATAAAGTAGATGCTTTTGTTGTTCACATGTGTTCTTTAGAAATGAGTTTTCTTTTTCTAAATTCAAAGATTTAGTTTTCTCCTTTTCTAAAGACATGGTCATGCTAGCAAGTCTACTAACAAGCTCATCATATGAATCATGGTGATCAATCACATTGTCATTTGATACCTTGGTGTCACCTAGTGACATGAGACAATATGTTGATGTAGTGGATGAACTTGTAGTAGCATCATCAACCGAGCATGAACCATCAACATTGCCATCAAGTATGCTTGAGGTAGAATCATCACTTGCATCACTTGAGGCATCTTCATCAATCTTGTCAAGTGAACTTGTGGTAGTTCGATCATCATCTTCACTTGACCATGTGGTGGAGCAATGTTGCTCATCATCCTCATGAACCACCACCTTTGGTGCCTCATCCTCCTTGTACTTGCCATCGTCCCATGTGGAGGCATCGCCATAGGTGTGCTTGATGTCCTCCCACAACACATGTGCGGACACCTTAGTGTTCACCTCCTCAAACACATCAAAACTTAAAGAATTGATTAGATACCAAAAGCTTTTGAATCAAGTTCAAAAAGATCCCTTTGAGCTTTGGTGAGATTCTTATGGTCCATAGCAAAGGTGAGACCACTTGTGACAACCCACCACACTTTAGATCCCATGGCACGAAAATGATCAAGCATATGGTGTTTCCACCGTGCAAAGTGTGTGCCATCAAAAATATGTGTGTTACTCAAACAAGCATCACTAAACCCTCTAGTTTCCATCCTCTCGGGCCGGTAAAGACCACTAAATGAGAGACCACGGCTCCGATACCACGTGAAGGGTCGAGATGGGGACTAGAGGGGGGTGAATAGTCCCTTTTAAAAACTAATCGCATCGGCTAACCGAAACAAATGCGGAATTAAACTTATCGGTCTAGCCAAGACTTCACCCCTCTAACTAAGACTCTAAACCACCTCACAAAAGATCCTACACAAGAAGAGTGAGGTGACAAGCCTAGCTTGAGCTCCTAATCAATTCTAATGCAAGGTCATACAAACCTAAGCACTAGTACTTTCAAGCACGGGAGAGCTCCTACACAATTCTAGTAAGCACAAGCACAAAGCCCCTAAGCTCACTAGATACACAATGAACAAGGCAACACACGCCTAACCCAAAGGCTCAAATTATCTAGCTACACAAGCTAAGCAAAGTAACTAAACAAGCTACACAAGCTAGATAGTTACAACTACTCTACTCAAGCACAAACACAATGTATATATGAATGTAAGAACAAAGCTTGAGACGAAGAGATTGCAAACCACCGCGAAGTGTGGACACAAGATGACACCGGTGATTTTTATCGAGGTCTCGGAAGCTTGCCAACTTCCCCTACTCCTCGTTGTGTCGACCAACACTTTAGTGGTTCCACGGTTTTGGCGAATCACCCGGTGATGATTCTCAAGCTTAATGGCCGGTGCCAAATCCCCACGGTGGGAGCTTGATCGAGTCCCTCACACAAAGTGTGAGTCCTCTAGCCAATCCCTCAGAGGGTACCGCGTGAACCCACACACAAGTGTGGTAGCTCAATGACACGCTCCACTAGAGTTGCTCTTCACGATCCCCGCGAGGTGAGCACGAACCTCTCACAATCTCTTCTTCGGAGCACCGCACAAGCTTCCTTGCGTGCTTCACGAAGTCTCTTGCCACCAAGCCGTCTAGGAGGTGGCAACCTCCAAGAGAAACAAGCACACCGGCTTGCAACACGATCACCTAGTGCCACACGATGCAATCTCTCAAAGCAACGCACTAGAACTCGATCTCTCACTCAATCGGATGAACGATATCAAGCATATGTGAGTGGGAGGGCTCTCAAGCACTCTCAAGCATGGACACAAAGTCCCCAAGGTGCTAAGCACCAGCCAAGGCCGGCCACACCCTCTATTTATAGCCCCCAAGCCAAAACTAGCCGTTGAGCTCGAAAACACGGCTTAAGGCGCTGGCCGGGCCAGCGCCGACCGGACTCAACAGCGAGTCCGGTCGAGTCCGGTCAAGCGTCCGGTCGACGCGATAGGAAAAATTCAGGCTGCAGAGCCCTCTGCCGGACGCACTGACCGGAGCCTCCGGTCGGTGCGTCCGGTCGCGTCTTTGTGCGTCCGGTCACCGCTGACAGCCCGACCAACGCCGATCAAGCGTCCATAACTCTTTCATCCGAACTCCGTTTTGATGATCTTGGACTCTATGGAAAGCTTACTCAGAGGGCTACACAACCCACATTGTGGGGATCAATATTTTGATGACCCCAATCCGTCAATCAAGACCCTCGACATCATGTCTCGATGATTCTAACCAAGGACCTCTCCTCCACCCATGGTCGCCTACAACGAGAGCGGGTTACACGGCGCACGAGCTCTTTCTGGCGAGACCTCTTTCCGCCTCGCTCGAGGTCTCCGTCGTCGACCTTTTTCGAATGCGCACTCGAGCTCGGGCGAGACCTCTTTTCCGCTCGCTCGAGGTCCCCGCCGACGGCCCCTTCAAGTTTGTGCGCTAGAGCTCTCCAGACGCGCGACCTCTCTCCGATTCGCTCGAGCTCGAGCTCGAGCGAACCGCTCAACAAACGCCCGAATCTACGAGCTCGTCCCCCTGGCGTCACGCGGAAGACCGCAAGTACGTGAGTTGGCCAACCACTCCCCGACAGCACCGAGGCCATGCGGAGGCACGATGGCGGAAAGACGGCCCGTCGCCGCCCGCCCATGCCCCCGATGACTCCAACAGTGCGGCCCGCGACGCGCGCAGTACAGGCGACGCAAGATACCTCATCCACGGCATGGACACCCCACGCCGACGGACCGATTCCAACCACGATTGGGGTCGGTCGACCCTTTACCGCCACTGGACGGGATTCGCGCTGCGGCGACGACCGATTTTGGCATCCAAGGCCGTCAAGAGCTCAAGAGAGGGCCCCTGGCCAACCAAAGAGCTCGATCCGAGAGCTCGATCGTCGTATCCCCGTCTACTCGGCAACTCCGCCATCATGACGGGGAGACGCGCACTACCCGTACGCCATCGCCGCCGACATGGGCACCCCATACCGAAGGGACAGCTTCCAACCACGGTCAAGGACAAGGCGACGCATGACCACCGCCCATGCCCCGACCGCCATGTACGGCGACGACCAGTTCAAAGCATCCAAGGGCCGAGCTCGAGGTAGCTGTTGGCCAACCCACGAGCTCGCTCGAAGAGCTCTTTCGCCCGACAAGACACAGTATCATATTGTTCCACCTACCCCCGCCCCAACTCGGAGAGCTCACATGTTCTATCCCCCTTGCTACTATAAAAGGAGGGGTAGGGTCTTCAGTTAGGGCAAGCAAGAAAAGAAGAAGAACAACGCACCCGGTTCTTCTCAAATCCGCATCCTCACTCTCATATTGGCACTTGCCTCAATCATAGAGACTTGGGAGCCCGCTCCCTCTCTCGCTCCGCTTGTACGCACCCCGGTACGAGCATTTGAGCTCGGATAGTGAACACACTGGACTAGGGAGCCCGACTTTGCCCCGAACCAGTATAAATCCTGTGTCATTGTCTCCAGAGCTAGGCCATTCGGAGTCCGCACTAGCCACCATTACTGTGACGGTGGTATTAGACCACGACAGTTGGCGCGCCAGGTAGGGGCAGCGCTAGTGCGACGATCTTCCACTCCGATGGCTTCTTCGTCGATACCGCCGGACCGAGCGACCGTGTTGCGCCGGCACCTTCGACTTCACCGCCCCGATCCGCGAGTCACTCGCGGAGCCCGTCTTCACCCGCCCGATGCGGCGTGAGGACATTCCGGGCGCCTCCGCGACACCGCCGATTCCATCTTTGCCGACATGGGGCGGGACTCAGTCAAGCCCGCTAGCCCCCACGGCGGCGGCAGACGCTTCTTCGCCCTGCGATCAAGGACCTCCTCCCCAACATCCCTCGGACGCCGAGCCTACGCAGGCTCTGTTCGCGATGTCACCTTCTCCATCGCCAACGCCGCCCTCCCGGCTCGCCCGGCGAAGACGCTACTGACGGTGGAAAAATTCACGACGGCATACGCCAAGATGTACCCCGACGGCCGGGTCTCCCTCTTTTGGGGCGATGAACCCCGGAAGGCATCGTCCATGAGCTCGAGCTCGCCCTCGATGGGATGAGCCTCACGGATCGCGACCCCACACGCCCGGCCACGTGTGCCACGCCCGAGCGGGGCCACGCGACCATTCCCAGCCGACCCGGAAGACGCCCCAGACTCCGCCGCGCGCCAACGTGACCCGCCCGCCGATCACGCCAAGGCCCGGCCTGGAGGAGCTCGAGGAGCTCGAGAGAGGCGCGGCTCAGAGCGCGAGGCCCTCCTCGCCGAGCAAGAAGCGGGCGCCTCCAAGGGCGCGGCCCGAGCGAGACGTCCGTGACAGATCAACCGGCGCGACAACGATGCCGAGCAACTCCCGCCGGTGTTCGGGAGAGCCTCCAGAACCCTCGGGCGGCCGCCGCGTTGCTTCGCAAGAATCGCCCAGCCCCCGAGGGACCCCCAGGCACGCCGAGCCCACGAGCAGATCAAGAAGCTCGTGGGCGTAGGCGGCAAGACAGAGGTGGCAAGCTCCGCATCGCACCGCCGACTTCGGGAAGAGCACGAGGCCTCCTCTCATCCCAGGTCCACGCGCGCCGGCGGATCGGCGAGAACCGCGACGCACGCGACACCATCAACGCCCGACGGAAGGCGGAAGCCCGCGCGCACAAAGCGCCCCGGGGACGACGACAAGCCCCGCCGCGACGACTACGAAGCAGCCCGCAGTACGACAATCGCCGCGAGGGCGTCATGACAGACGACGAGGACAAGGGCCGCAGCCCCACGCCGAACGCCGCCAACGGAGTCCGTCTCCCAGGCGAGATCGCAGCGCCCGAGCTCGAGCTCGAGGAGGCCAAGGGCTTTCGGCAGCGCGCATACACGACGCTCCCTTCCCTTCTCGTTTCCGGGCTCCGACCTCGGTGCAGAAGTACAACGGGGAGACCGACCCCGCCACCTGGCTCGAAGACTACCGCCTCGGTTGTCAAGCCGGAGGCGCCGACAGCGACTACTTCATCATCCGCAACCTGCCCCTCTATCTTGCAGATTCGGCCCGTTCTTGGCTCGAGCACCTGCCAGAGGGCACCATCCGCGACTGGGAGGATTTGCGAGACGTCTTCGTCGGCAACTTCCAGGGCACCTACGCCAGGCCAAGCACGACCTGGGATCTCCGGGGATGCAAGCAGAAGAAGGGGGAGAGCCTGCGCGACTACATCAGGCGCTTCTCTAAACTCTGCAACAACCTCTCCGAGGCCTCCGACTCCGAGATCATCACCGCGTTTACCTTCGGCACCACTTGCGAGAGTCTCATCCGCGAGCTCGGCGTCAAGAAGCCTAAGTCCGTGAAGGAGCTCCTCGACCTCGCCACCGGACACGCCGAGGGAGAGGACGCCGTCTCCGCCGTCACGGGCAAGGGCAAGCCCACGAACGACGACGAGGCCGCGGGCGGATCCAGCTCCCACCCCCGCAAGAGGAAGAACAAGAAGAACAAGCGCCCCCGTGACGACGACGACGAGTTTGTCGCCATCGCGGACAAGCGCAAAACCCCGCAGAAGGGGGGAAGAGGCTTCGCCCACAAGGAGCACTTCGACAAGATGCTCGAGGCCCCGTGCCCACATCACGAGGGTCCCGTCAAGCACAAGATGAAGGACTGTCGGCTCCTGAAGAAGCACGTGATGGGCACGCTGAAGGGAGGCGCCAGTGGGCGACCAGCCAGAGCCTATGGCGGCAGAGCCCGAGGACGGGGCGGCGACGACGCCTACATCGAGGACGGCGCCGCCAACGCCGCGTCTTCGGGCGGAGCCCCAGGCTACGAGTCCAAACGCCGACGAAGCTCACGCGCCGCGAAGTCCTCTTCACCGAGCCCGCGACGCCCGCCTACCTCAAGTGGTCGAGCTCGGCGATCACCTTCGACAGGCCGATCATCCCCGACACATCCCGCACCGGGGGGAGGTACCCGCCGTCGCCGATCCCATCATCGGCACCAAGCGCCCGGCAAGGTGTTGATGGATGGAGGCAGCGGCCTCAACCTCCTCTACGCCCACGCGCTCCGGGCCCTTGGCATCACCAAGGCGCGCCTTCGTCCCTCACCGGACCCGATCCATGGCGTAGTACGGGGGAAGCGAGATGATCCCGCCGGCAAATCGATCTCCCCGTCACCTTCGGCACCCCGGATAACTTCCGGAAGGAGACCCTCACGCTCGAGGTGCTCCCTTCAAGAACGCCTACCATGCGCCGTTGGGGCGGCCGTGCTATATGCGAAATTCATGGCCGTCCCCAACTACACCTACCTCAAGCTTAAGATCCCGGGCCCAAGGGGGTCATCACCGCCGACTCCACCTTCGAGCACGCGTTTTCGATGCGAGGGCCGCCGCCCGCCCAAGACGCCGATGCCGCGGTCGAGATCGAAAGCAGATGCCGCCAAGATGGCGGCCCGGGCGATCTGAGGACACCCCGAGCTCAAGAAAGCCGCGGGCACGAAGCGCGCGATGGGCTCGAACGGCCGGGAGATCGAGCCCATCCGTGAGCTCATGAAGACCGTAGGCACTTTCGAGCCCGAGAAGGACGCCAAGGAGATAGAGGTCGATAATGATGGCCACGCCTCCGCGTAGGGTCCGAGCTCTCTCCTAAATAGGAAGGCGAGCTCGTCGACTTCCTCCTCCGCAAACCTCGACGTGTTTGCGTGGAGAGCCTCGGACTTGCCAGCATACCGAGGGAAGTCGCCGAGCACTCCTTGAACATTAAGCCCGGCTCGGCCGGTGAAGCAACGGCTCGACGTTTTGATGACGACGACGCCAAGCAATCGCCGAGGAGATAGATAAACTCTTAGCCGCTAGGTTTATCAAGGAGGTGTATCATCCCGAGTGGATAGCCAACCCCGTACTAGTCAAGAAGAAGAATGGGAAATGGAGAATGTGTGTTGATTACACGGGTCTCAACAAGGCATGCCCGAAGGATCCGTTCCCTTTGCCGCCAAGATCGACCAAATCGTTGACTCCACCTCCGGTGCGAAACCCTCTCGTTTTCTCGACGCCTACTCCGGCTACCACCGAGATAGCGATGAACGAGCTCGATCAGCTCGCCACCTCCTTCATCACTCCGTTTGGCGATTCTCGTTACGTAACGATGCCCTTCGGTTTGAAGAACGCCGGCGCCACCTTCCAAAGGTGTATGCGTAAAGTCTTCAAGGAGCTCCTCGGGAAGCTTGTAGAAGCTTACGCCGATGACATCGTCGCCAAAACGAAATCCTCGAAAGAGCTCGTCCCGACCTCGAAAAAGGTCTTCGCCAAACCCGAGAATACGGGGTCAAGCTCAACCCCGAAAAATGCGCTGGGTCCCGCGAGGGAAGTTGCTCGGCTTTATCGTCTCGGAGCGCGGCATCGAGGCCAACCCCGAGAAAATCGCCGCCATCACGAGCATGGGGCCGATTAAGAACGCCAAATGCGCACGCTCACGGGCCGCCTCGCGGGCGCCGAGTCGTTTCATAGCCCGGCTCGGGAGCGAAGCCTCCCTCTCTACAAGCCGCCGAAGAAAACCGGGCGCTTCTCCCGACCGACGAGGCCCGGCAAGCCCTCGACTCGAAACAACTCCTGCCCGCCCGCCCCGTGCTCGTTGCTCCCGCAGCCTAATGAGCCAATCCTTCTCTACATCTCGCCACCTCGAAGGTGGTGAGCACCGCGCCGTCGTCGAGAGAGGAGAAAGGGCACGCACTCAAGGTACACGTCCGGTGTACTGGGCCGTGAGGTCCTCACCGACACCAAAACTCGCTACCACGCCGAAAAGCTCGTGGTACGCGCCGCTCATCACCCGACGCAGCTCGGACATTACCGACTCCCACCCGGTGACCGCCGCCTCGGCATCCCCTCGGGAGGTCATCCGCAGCCCCGAGGTCACGGACGCACGGCCAAGTGGGCGGTCGAGCTCATGGGAGCCGAAATCACGCACGCGCCCGCAGACGCCATCAAGTCTCGTGCTCGCGACTTCATTGCCGAATGGACCGAGGTCGAGCAGCCACCTAGGCCCGACGACATCGAGTACTGGACCCTACACTTCGACGGATCGGTAAAGAAGTACGGCGCCGGCGGCCGGCCTCGCCTTCACCTCCGAAGAAGGTGTGCATGAAATACTCCATACGCCCGCACTTCCCGCCCAACAACGTGGCCGAACACGGCGTTGGTGAACGGGCTACGAGTGCGCACGAGCTCGGCAGATCCGCACCTCGAGGTCCGGGAGACTCGAGCTCGTCAAAAACCAAGTCATGAAAGAGGTCGATCGCGCCAACCCGAAGATGGTCGCGCATCACCGTAAGGTCCGAGAACTTGAGGAACATTTCCACGGGCCGGGAGGTCAACCACGCCCACCGCGAACCTCAACAACGACGCCGACGCCCTCGCCAAGCTCGGCGTCGGACCGCTTGCCGGTTCCGGAGTCTTCATGCACGAACAACACAAGCCCTCGATACGGCTCGTGGAGGAGCCCGCTTCGGAAGGTGCGAGCTCAAGCCCCCGGCCGCACCCCATGGACACCGACGTCCGCGAAGGGTCGAACGCTCCCGATACAAGGGCCCGCTGGCGACGAGCCTGCTTCGATGCGGGCTCGGGGCCGACTCGCGGGCCGGCTCTGGGGGCCGGGTCGACTTCAGCCACCCGAAGCCGACCGGCGTGTCCCATTGCTACGATGGTCGAAGCAAGGCGAGCTACCCCGGGCATGAGGAGTCACGACGGCCAGCCCGGAGGGCTAAGGCTTTTGCTCGAGGGGAAGAGCTCTACCGACGCTGGGCAAACGGCATCCTACAAATACGCATCACCGTCGAAGATGGTCGAGCTCGTCAAAGAAATCCACGGGGCGACGCGGCCATCACGCGGCACCACGGGCTCTCGTCGGAAAGCTTTCGCCAAGGTTTCATCGGCCGACCGCCGCCGCCGACGCCACAGTCGTCCGACGCTGCGAGGGTCGCCGTTCTTCGCCAAGCGAGACACACCTCCCGCCCAAGCCCTCCAAACGATTCCGCTCACCGGCCGTTCGCCCGGGGGGTCTTGACATGGTAGGACCGTTCCAAAGGACGACCGAGGATACACGCATCTCCTCGCCGCTATCGACAAGTTCTCCAAATGGATCAAGTCATGCCCATCGCGCGATGCCGAGCCGAGGAGACCGCCTGCTCTTCACCGGCATTATCCACCGCCCGAGTCCCGAACTCGATCATCACCGACAACGGCACCAACTTCGTGGGGAAGTCTTCATCGACCGGTGCAGCGATCACGGCATCCGCTGGGCCGACACGGCCGCTGTCGGCCACCCGGACCAACGGACAGGTAGAGCGAGCTAATGGCATGATCCCGCAGGCGTGAAGTCCCGCATCTTCGGGAGGCTCGAGAAGTACGCCCCGCCGATGGCTAGTCGAGCTCCCCGCGGTCGTGTGGAGTCTTCGCACCACACCAAGCTGTGGCCACCGGACGAACCCCCGTTCTTCCTCGTCTTCGGGTCCGCGGTTCTTCCTACCGAGCTCGAGTACGGCTCACCCCCGAGCTCGGACCTTCGACGAGCACACAACCAAGCGCCGTCGAAGACGCCGCTGACCAGCTCGACGGCTCGTGACATCGCGCTCATCCACTCCGCCAAGTACCTACAATCCATGCGGCGCTACCACGAGCGACACGTCAGGGGACGAGCCTTCAGCGTCGGCGATCACGTCCTACGACGAGTCCAAAGCCCGAGGGACAGGCACAAGCTCTCCGCGCCATGGGAGGGTCCCTTTATCATCGACCAAGTGTTGAGGCCGGGCACGTACAAGCTCAAGGACCATCAGGGACGAATCCTCACCAACGCATGGAACATCGAACAGCTACGTCGCTTCTACCCTTAAGATGTATTTTGAAATATCA
The DNA here is from genome assembly GCA_015847255.1 of Hyparrhenia diplandra. Taxonomy (NCBI): domain Eukaryota; kingdom Viridiplantae; phylum Streptophyta; class Magnoliopsida; order Poales; family Poaceae; genus Hyparrhenia; species Hyparrhenia diplandra. The sequence goes on from JADLZK010011313.1 coordinate 86,498, forward strand.
TAATCGTAAAAATTCAATAAGACACCGTTCGATGCAAAGATCCGTGCAAGCATCTCGAATTCACGTCTTGTTATCGAGCAATGACGGGCCTTCATCCCGACAAAGGCCCGCCCTTGCTCGGGGCTACAAGGAATGGGGCGCACACCCCATCGGTTTACTACACCAAATTTTTCGCAAATTCTTCACAAAGATCACAACAACGAGCTCTCGCTCACGAGACCGTGCTCCTTCTCCTTAAACGTCTTAAAAACAACTAAGTCACGAGTTCGTCAACAAAAGGCATGGCGCGACTGCCTAACGATCTCACACGCCCCCGCGGCTAACGAGAAACGGCCCGCCATCCGACTTCCGAAATACGAACTCGTAAAAAGTTGGAACAAGGACACAGGATAGGAAAAGGAACACGAGTGATCTTCATTCCAGACACGAGTCCCTTTAAATCCTTAACAATGATACCTCAACTACGAGGACTTAGAAACTAATCGCAAAAAAGGGGCTTGGCCCCGAGCTCCTACTTTTACACTGTAAGGAGGGTCCTCGTCCATCGCCCCGCGCGACAGTGCCGCCGCGGCCTCCGCTCAGCTGCTCGGCTCCCTCCGTGATGAGTCCCGGGACTCCCACCTCTCGTGGCAAGCTTATAGAGCTCGGCGGACAACTCCACGAGTCGAGCTCGGCGCCGGTGATCTTCGCCGGTTTGAGCGTCGCCGATACCCGGCGCCCATCCCGCCTTCACCGCCTCGACGTCCATTTTCGGATAGTGACCGAAGATAACGCCGACGGCCTTGTGGACCACCCGGCCGGCGCCCTCCCGCCACCTTATACGGCAAGACTGAGATTCGCTCCGCCGGTCCGCCATCTCCTCAACACCGAGGACGTCGCACACATCCTCGCCCGCGTAGCGAGATCCTCGAGCGCCCGCTTCGAGCCTCGCCTCCTCCGTGGCATTAGAGGCACAAGCCCGAAGACGCTCAAGCTCCTCCTTCGCGTCTACGAGCCTCGGCGGTCGCCGCTTCAAGTCCGTCTCCCTTCCCCTTCGGGCCGCGAGCCGGGTATGCTCCAGGTGGCCTCGGCGGAGGCAAGATTCCGCTCCATGTCCGCGACGTCCCCGGCCGCCTTCAGGACTTCTCCTTCTCCCCGCAAGACAAGAAGACGGTTCAATAACGGAAGTCACCACGACTCGATACGGGCGAGGATCGGACGCCCGCTTACTCCACACTCACTGTAGAGCTCCCGCTTCGTTGTGCCGAAATTCGGGTTCTCCTCGTTGAGCCGGTCCCTCTCCGCGATCGTCGCAGCAAAGAAGCACCACATTTCGGCGACCCGCGATCATATGCCGAGGCCCCGCCGGCGAGGACAATCACCCCAAACACCGGGAGAAAACAAAAAACGCAAGACGGGGCGGTGACACTCACCCCAAGCTCGGCCTCCGCGCCGACGGAGGCACTCGGCAGCCTCCGTCTTCTCCTTATGAAGGGCCTCCGCCCTCCGTTCGGCCGCCGAGCGCGAGCTCCTTGTCCTCGAGCGGGGCGGTGGAGGGCGTCGAGCTCCTCCCCGCATTTTCTTGCGCCGGGCTGCCGTGGGCGAGCTCAAGCCGCTCCTCTTGCCGAGCCGCCCCGCCGAGCGGCCGGCTCCTTCTTGTGCCGCCCGAAGGCCCGGCCTTCCGCCCCGGACGAGTCCAACGACGTCCTCCGTCCGGGCGCGCAAGAAATTGATGCCGGCCGCGCGCGCCGAGCTCTTCACTCATGTCCTTGTACAGCTCAACGAGCTTCCCGACGAAGCCCCCAGCTCTCGAAAGTGTCGGTCACCGGTTGTGTTCTCGGATGGAATCAGACGCCCGAAGAGCACAAGCACATGAGCAGCTTGGGGAAGCACAAGAAAAGGAGAAAACGCCCGAGGCCATGACGATCTCGAACCCGCACAAGTCGGAACAGGCACGCCGGGTCCGGTGGTGGGCGCGGCCGCAGCGGCGTCATCGTGGTCGGCAGGAGAACGATGTCATTTCCCCTCGCTGAACGCTCGCCGACCGGGCGCCGCACAGATCCCTTCGGGACCCACGTCTTCCGGGGCTAGCCCCGATGGGCCCTCAACTTCGGCCTGCGCAACCCGGGTCGCTCCGCCGTCTCTTCGCCGTCGGAGATGTCGATAACCAGGATTTCGGTGGCAGCCTCCTCGATTCGTGCATGAGCCACCGACTCGGTCTTCTCCGGCGCCCGCCCATGGCCGGAATATCTCTGACCTCGCCGTCTCCCTCTCCGCCGCCACCGGGATCTCGGGCGGCCCTCGGCTCCCTAACGAGGCCGTCCGGGCTGGAGTCTCACGATCAAGTCCGGGGCCACCTTCGACGCCGACTCGCGCCCACGGTCGTTGCCGACGCAGGCTCGGAGAGGGAGGCTTCGACATCGGCAATGGCGCAGGTCGACAAGAGCCCCTTGAACGGGACCAGCGCCATCATCCGGGACCCCGTAGTCGCGCCCACCGTTGCCGCCGTCGTCGCGCCCGCCGCCATGGACGGTGTCCCCACCGCCGAGCTCGTCGCGCAGCAGCCCCGAGCTCGCCGACCCTACACTCGAACTCGCGGAGGCCGAGCTCGTCGTTCTGTGCATCGAAGAGCTCTCCATCGCCGGGCCCGAACTCGCGTCGGCCGAGGTCTCCCTCACTCGTCCGAGGGCGTTTCGTCGGGTACACCGGGGCCGCCCGCAACGCCAATGACAACTAAGACCCACGCGCCCAACGCCATGCACGACCGTAAGGGGGAAGAGAACTCACCGCGTCGATATCCGCCTCTTCCCGAGCGGTGGCTCAGCACCCGGACCCCGGGTTGACTTCGCCCGAGGAACCCGCCCCGAGTCCGGGCGCCGAGCACCGGCGCCGCCGCCGAGGCCGGGGCGCCGACTCCTCCTCGGCCAACGGCGTCGCCGCCGGCATCAAGCTCGGGAGCCCCGATGAGGTCCCGATCTCCTCGCCACGGGCCTCGCGGACGACGGAGGGGGGACTGCTGCTCGGCGCCTTCGCTTCCTCCTCCTCCCCGCGCCTGCCGCCGGGCGAGCCCGCTTTCTCGGGGGGCCGGTCGGCCTCTCCAGCGCCGCCCTTTCGGGGAGGGAGGACGCGAACCAAATGACTTCACTTCGCCAACCTGCAAAAACACAAGCTCATCCTCTGGAACTCAAAGCGATAAGTGGGCAACCTCGAACAAACAAGAAGTGCGAGCTCTTACCAGCGCCCGCGTATCCGCGTCAGGGAGAACTTGGGGGGCTCCAGGGGCCCTCGCACCCGTCTGCGTCAGCCGAGTTATCCACCATTCCACCTGTTCGACGGTCTGCGCGGACGCGTTCGCCGTCCCCACGAACGGCGCGAGCTCCGGCTCCATCTCCCGCACGCCGAAGACGCCGTCGTTTGAGCGGCACCGGCGCCTTCGCGAGCCAGGCCTCGATGATATGGTTCACCGTCGGACGGGCGTCGCGCGAGCTTCGTCTTCAACGCCACGGCCTCCACCTGCCCGAGGACGTGATCGTGCGGACCCTCACGCCACAGGCTGCTTGCGGTGTCGAACGTCTTCCCAGTGTACTTCGGCAGAGGATGGTCGGGGTCGTTCTTAAGGTAGAACCACTCCTCCCTCCACCCGGGGTTTGCCGTCGGGAAGTCGCCCTTGGGAAAGAACTCGCGGACCTTCCCCACCGCAAATCGGATCGCGGACGCAGCAATCGGAGCCGCACCCCGGGACCTCCGTCGCCGCCCTTCAAGCCCCGGATCTTGGCATAGACGGTGCCGGAAGAGCTCCCGGTTGGGGGGAATCCCCAACCATCCCTCGACAAAGATCGTGAACGCCGAAAAACGGCGGGATGCCGTTCGGCGTCGGGTGCCGGAGCTCGACGCCCCGTACCACAGCAGGCTCGGAAGAAATCGTCGGCGGGGACGCCGAGGCGCGCCGTGGAAGGCCACGAAAGACACCACGCATTGCCCCGCCGGGCGGATCGGGAAACCGTGCGACGGCGGCGGGAGGATCCACTCTTCGGCCTCCGTCGCCGGGTACGGAGCCCGCCGACGAGGCCGGAGCTCCGCCGCCGCTTGGTCGCCGTCGAACGATGCCATGTCCCCATCTTGCGCTCGCGGAGGCGGATCATCGGGCGGAACAGGGGGAGACGGAGAAGTAGATCCGAGCAAAGAAGTATGTCCTCTCTCTCTTTTTCTCTCTTTTTTCTCTCTCCGCTCTTTGGCTTTCTCGTAGAAGGAAGGGGAAGAAAGGTGAATCCGCCCCGATCTCCGCCTATTTATAAGGCCCGGGTGCGACGGATGCGCCGAAAAGGAACCGTCGGGGTGGGGCCCACGCCGGCGTCGCGTCCACGCCGCAACGGCTATCGCCACAACAACCCACGGTCGCCATCCGGGCGGAAGTCCGGCGGCCGCGGCATTAATGGGATAACCCGACCAACGGAAAAATTCCAACGGTAAAAATCCCAACGGCTATTTTCACCGCGGGACGGGCGCCCGAGAGCTCGACACACCGGCTGAAAATCTTCGAGCTCGACGATAGAGCTTGATACACGAGCTCGCCGTCCTAGGGTTCTAAGGCCGCCCCAAAGACAAGGGCTCGACGGTCGCCCAAACGCCACGAGTGAGGGACGCTAAGGCAAAGCAAAGACCGACGCCTCTTGCCCCGAGAACTCGAACGAGCTCGGGGGCTTTCGCCTAAGCGTGTCCGGGTTGCCAAAGGAAACAAAAAGACGACTTCAGGTTATCCTCCACGAACGAGGAGGACACGAGTCCACGGGCTCTTCGAACGAGCCCGAAACCGTAAAGTCGCGCCTTTGGAATATGAGGTCGGTCCACCGCCTGACCACATCGAACGAGCTCGAGCTTGACCTCCCGGACCACCCGCTATCAACTCACCGAGCACTCGGTTTCGCCAACGAGGTAAAACCAAGTCCGAGCTCACCCCTTTTTTTTACGGCCTCGTGCTATAAACGGAAAGCGAACACACGATAGCCTATAAAAGCCCCCACGCGGACCTCTCGTCCCCGCGGAGCCTCGGGGACTACACCCGCAGTTCGCTCGAGCACACCAAGGGGATCACCAGCATCACCGAGACGAAACCCAAGCAAAGGGGGAGAGACACGGGGCTACTCGCACAGTGTCGAACGGCGAAAGACGCCGAACTAAGCCAGGCCCCTCCGTGCCGAGGTGTTACGGACTCGGGAACACTATCGACAAGATTGTCCCACGCTTCCCCGTCACAACCCGGGCCCGAACGCCGCGCCCAACGAGCTCGAGACCTCGCGACTAACCACGGCGAGACCTCGGCCATGCAGACAAAATTGGTACCTAACCCTTACGCTTTCATTGTTCATAAAAGCATACATACATATAGGCACGAGTGCATGAACCCGAGAAGGAGACTACAAAAACGAAAGGGTACGTAAGAGGTCCTATCTACAACGGCTTCCACGGCGACGACGTCCCACGGCCTCACCGAGCTCGCAAAGCCTCGCGGTCGAGAAGCGTCTTGCGGTCCTTGTCGAGCTCGAGCTTGGTGGACGATGACCTTGGAGGGGTGGATGCCCACGTTGGCGGTGGAGCCGTTCACCTTCTCGCCCTTGCGGTCCTTGTCGAGCTTGAGCTTGGTGACGAAGACCTCCGCCAGACCGGAAGCGCCGCCGCCTCCGGACTCGGCGGGCTACTCTTCCGCCGCCGGGGCGTCGACGCCGATGTTGGCCACCACCGCCTCCGCAGGTGACCTCGAACTCCTCGACGCCGGCACCAAGGCTCGCCACCGAAGTCTCCATCCGCAAAACCACGGATCCCCGCCAGGTCGGCGCGGTCGCCGACGACGCCATCGCCCGAGCCGTCACCGCTCGCGGACGGGCGCCGCGGCGGCAACCACCGGGAGCCGCTCCGTAAGCGATCCGCCTCTTCCGTAGCTCGCGACGGAATTACAGGAGGATCGCCGGCGGGCATCAACTCAAAGGCCAAACAGAAGGGGAGACGCCACTGCGGCGCGCCGGCCGGCATTCTCGCACCGAATCGCGCGCCGCATCGCGAGCTCCCGCTCCAGGTGTCGATGAGCGCCGCCCTCACATCTCCCCGACCGCGGCGCGCCCGAGTCCGAGGCGGAGCTCGGCGATCACCGCCCCGGGGCGGAGGCGGAGGCGGCGCCGGAGGCGGGCGGAGAAGGCACGGCCCCGGGCGGAGCTGGGATCAGCCGCCGACGCATGTTGCGCCGAGAAGACGAATCCCCCTCCTGCTGGCGTCGGCGTCCTCCTCCCGGGCCTCCCGCGTCTGAAGACCCTTGACCCTCCATCCGTCGAGCGAAGGTGGCTCCGAGGGGGAGGAGAAGAGTGCGGGGGGAAGAAGACGAATGCCACCTCCACGACCCGAGCCATTGTATTTATAGCCGGGCCGCGACGGTTCACCTCCCCCACGCGGGGAGGCGCCGGCGCGCCGCCCCACGATCTCCACCCACGATGCACGATTCGCGAGGAACCGTCGCCAATGACGGCGACTCGTAACTGCGACCAATCGCGGGGGCACGCGGGCGCCCCGCATTAACCACCGATAAAACAAAACGGCAGACGGCGTTTCGGTTCCCAAGAAGCCGTCACAAGGCCGCCGCAACGACCACGAAGCCGGCTCATTGGAAAATCCACTAAGGGAGAGCGGGCTCACCCGATGGCTCGGGGACTCGACAGCGCGGGTGCCGAGCACCCATACCTCGAGGTCGATCTGACGGCCGATCAGGCGAAGAAAGGCGAGCTCGGGGATCGACAGCCTCCGAAGACAACAGGTCGAAGGGCTCACCACAACACTAAGAAAGCCTCCGCGAGAGCTCACAGCTCTCCGGAGCCTCGAAACTACACCAGCGGGTGCGCTTCAGCGCGCACCACGACCGTAACATGACTCTCAACCCCCGCTCCCGGTGGCGCCAAACGGGAGCATTTGAGAGAGACCTCCCTCTCTCCCAAACGCTCGGGGGGCTACCGTGGGGGATCAATATTTTTGATGACCCCAATCCGTCAATCAAGACCCCTCGACATCATGTCTCGATGATTCTAACCAAGGACCTCTCCTCCACCCATGGTCGCCACACAGCGAGAGCGGGTTACACGGCGCACGAGCTCTTTCACAAGCGAGACCTCTTTCCGCCCGCTCGAGGTCTCCGTCGTCGACCTTTTCGAATGCGCACTCGAGCTCTCGGCGAGACCCTTCCGCCGCTCGAGGTCCCCGCCGACGGCCCCTTCAAGTTTGTGCGCTAGAGCTCTCAGACGCGACCTCTCTCCGATTCGCCGAGCTCGAGCTCGAGCGAACCGCTCAACAAACGCCCGTCTACGAGCTCGTCCCCTGGCGCCACGCGGAAGACCGGAAATACGAGGAGTTGGCCAACCACTCCCCGACAGCGGGCCGAGGCCATGCGGAGGCACGGTGGCGGAAAGACGGCCCGTCCCGTCGCCCGCCCATGCCCCGATGACTCCAACGGTGCGCCCACGATGACGCGCAGGTACGGCGACGTGCGCATACCTCATCCACGGCATGGACACCCCACGCCCGACGGACCGATTCCAACCACGATTGGGGTCGGTCGCGACCCTTTACCGCCACGGACCGGGATTCGCGCGCGTGCGGCGGCGACCGATTTTGGCATCCAAGGCCGTCAAGAGCTCAAGAGAGGGCCCCGGCCAACCAAAGAGCTCGATCCGAGAGCTCGATCGTCAGATCCCGTCTACTCAGCAACTCCGCCATCATGACCGGGAGAGCCGCGCACTACCCGCACGCCATCGTCGGCCGACATGGGCACCCCCATACCGAAGGGACAGCTTCCAACTACGGTCAAGGACGAGGCGACGCATGACCACCGCCCATGCCCCGACCGCCATGTACGGCGACGACCAGTTCTCAGCATCCAAGGCCGCCGAGAGCTCGAGGTAGCTGTTGGCCAACCCACGAGCTCGCTCGAAGAGCTCTTTCGCCTGACAGTACACAGTATCATATTGTTCCACCTACCCCCGCCCCAACTCGGAGAGCTCACATGTTCTATCCCCCTTGCTACTATAAAAGGAGGGGTAGGGTCTTCAGTTGGGGCAAGCAAGAAAAGAAGAAGAACAACGCACCCGGCTCTTCTCAAATCCGCATCCTCACTCTCATATTGGCACTTGCCTCAATCATAGAGACTTGGGAACCCGCTCCCTCTCTCGCTCCGCTTGTACGCACCCCGCATGCGAGCATTTGAGCTCGGATAGTGAACACACTGGACTAGGGAGCCCGACTTTGCCCCGAACCCGGTATAAATCCTGTGTCATTGTCTCCGAGCTAGGCCATTCGAGTCCGCACTAGCCACCATTCGTGTGACGGTGGTATTAGACCACGACACACATGGTTACTTGATCCAAATCACAATGGATCAAAGTATTATTCCACTCTAAGAGCAGTCAAGTGTCCAGAAACACCGAAACAACTTCTCCTTTGCAAATGTGCCAACACCACCAAGTGTACATCACCATGTGCATGTGTGTTAGCATTTTCACAACCATTTTTAAAGGATTTTCTCTTGCTCTTACCACGCCACTCGAACCTAACACATCGCAAAGTTAGATCGCTCAAGTGGCACTACATGACCGATATGCAAACAAGTTTGCCCCTCTTGATAGTACGGCCATCTATCCTAAATCCGGTCATAAACTTCTCTAAGCTCCTCATGACCGGTGAAATGAAATGCCCTATAGGTTATACCTTTGCCTTGCGCAATTCCATTTCGCTCCATCTCCAAGTATCGATGCAACACATGCACCAACACGATCAAGAATGATATGATCCACTTCATATCATCACATGACCTTCTTGATCCATCGATCTTGACCTCACTTGCTTTTCACCGTTGCGTCGGTCCATCGGCGCCAAGTCCCTCGACTTGCCCTTCACACTTGCAACCGGTCCATCAAGCCAAGCCTTGTCTTGATCTTCACCACCTTGGTCACATGACTCCATGTCATGTCTCATGTGCAATAAGCTCCTTCATTGCATCATCACATGTGAACTAATCTCCCGTGTATATTCTCAATCACACATATTAGTTCACCTAATGTTGACACTCAATTACCAAAAACCACAAGGGACCTTTCACCCCTCCCTCCCTCTCCGTGGCGGCACCGAGGCGGCCGACCATGGTCGACGGCGTGCACAGGCCTCCCTTGCTGGGCCCCGCCACCTCCCCGGCGCCGCCCGGGGTGGGGCGCAGGTCGTCTTCATCGCGGCGCGCTACGGCCCGTCTCGTCCAGTCTCTGCGGCACGGCTTCCCGGCGTGGCAGCTCGGGGTGGCTAACGAGCCGGCTCGGCTCGTTAAGAGCTCGGCTTCGTTTCAGCTCGGCTCATTAAACAAACGAGCTAGAAGAGCAGCTCGGCTCGGCTCGTTAAGAGCTTGAGCAGCTCGTTTTGGCTCACGAGCCAAACCTCAAAAACACATTACAGGGGAAATATACGTGAACAACAAGCCAACAAACATCAAGTACATATAAATTTAATCCATCCATGCATCGAATGATCCAAAATTTGTCAAACTTTAAAAACAGCCCACCAGGCCACCATGATATGACGATGGTCTCGTGCTCATAAAGTTTAGACGACATCATCCAATAATTCACGAAATAAGCAAAATAAATAAGCTACGACTTGACACTTGAAAGGTAGACTCGATCAAGTTTGGGTTGGGCGAAGCAACCGACTTCACGAGCAATGTATGGGCGAGCTATTTTTTAGTGTTTTGGCCTGTGAATTCTCGGCTCGAGCTAGCTCGTTAAAAATCGAGCCAGCTTGTTTTATATCGAGTTGGCTTGTTATGAAACGAGTCGAGTACGAGTTGAACCATTAATGAGCGAGTCGAGCGAGCTAGCGACTTTCGAGTTTTTGGACCAGCCTTAGCGGCAGCTCCCCCGACACTGCACCACTGACGACGTCTCACCGGCACTGCAATTATGCAACCGCGCTAACAAAATGCACGATGACAACGAGGGAGGGTTGTCCTTATGTTATGGGAGCCGAAGCAGATGTTTTTGCCGAGATATGCCCCGAGTAAAATGCTTTGTTCCCTCGCCACTATCACGACTAACTATGCGCGCGTTCGGTAGCAAATCTATTTGTTTTTTTCCATATATAGATATATACTATTTGTTTGACTTTTTTTTTTGGTACCATTAGGAGGTATTTCTAGGGATTTTTATTTTAGCAAAACGTCCTAACAAGTCTCTTAACTTTAAGATTTCTTTAGTCCCACCACAAAAAGTTACTAAAAGGCTGTGGAGAGGCGGAGTCGGGGGAGGGTGCAAGCAGGCTCCCGCGGGGTGGCCACCTTCCTGCGCACCTTTAGCTAGCTAGTTGTCTAGCTCTTCGTCGCACAATTAGTTTCCTCCTTAGTACAACTCTCTAAGCACCGCACCATCATTCTAGCCGATTTTTTTTTTTTTGTATATGTGTCGCCTAATTGGCTTTGGGCATCTCGCTAGGGAAACATATTAGGATGTATTTTAAACATCCTCACTTCTTTTTAATGCAAAGACGGGTAAGAGCCCGCTTTTCGAAGAAAAAAGTTACTGAAACCAAACACCACCATATATGGCATGTACCTTGATTTCGATCGCGGTGTGCTGACGCTCTGCTATCAAATAATGTTAATTATATATACACATTTTGTTGAAAATATCTAGACTTAGCTCAATTCTTTTTATGTAGCTCAATCTTGGTTCAATGAAACATGTCCCAAATCATAAAATAGAAAATCTAATTTTGTTAGATTTGACATGAGCATATCTACATAGTCACTGTGATTTACTATGAGTTTTTTAAATTGGATTTTTCATTTTATATTTTTCTATGATTTACTATGCTTTTTTAAAAAAAAATCTACCAACAAATAAAAAAGAAAAAGATAAGAACCACTGTCTTTGTAGCAAAACCGCCATCAAAACCTTTCGGGGTTCTAATATGAATGTTTTTAAAACTTGAGAGATGTGTTTTACCCGGTTTTATTATCCTACAACTAAAAAGAATGAAACACAGACTCCCACCGGCGGAGCGAGGTGCGTCGCCCGCTCGCTTCCGCCTCCGCGCTCCCCACATGCTTGGCTAGGACAACCCCCCAGCAGTTGCATGCTAAGAAAAGGAAACTACTATTTTTATCCCACTAGATTTGCATGTTCGCATGCAAAAAAAAAAGATACGGTGCATGATAAGAACTCTAACCGTTGTTTAGAAGAAAAAAACTTTAAAATAAATATGATCGGAATCTAAAAGAAAGGATGGGAAAAATTCTATTGTAGGAATAAAGATTATGTTGTATGAAAGATGTACTCCCTTCGTCCACAAAACATGCAATTGTCACATACCGAGGAGTCAACCGTGGCAAACTTTGACTAAAATTATTTGGAAAAGAACAGACATTTTGAGACAAAATAAGTACATTTATATTAGTTGTGAAATATATTTTCATAATTCCTCCTACTACTAAAAAGAATGAAACACAGACTCTACCGGGCGAGCAACGTGCGCCGCCCTCGCTTCGCTCTCGCCGGCGCTCCCCACATGCTTGGCTAGGACAACCCCGCAATTGCATGCTAAGAAAAGGAAACTACTATTTTTATCCCACTAGATTTGCATGATTGCATGCAATGAAAAAAGATACGGTGCATGATAATAACTCCAACCGTTGTTTAGAAGAAAAAACTTTAAAATAAATATGATCGGAATCTAAAAGAAAGGATGGGAAAAATTCTATTGCGGGAATAAAGATTATGTTGTATGAAAGATGTACTCCCTTCGTCCACAAAACATGCAACTGTCACATACCGAGGAGTCAACCGTAGCAAACTTTGACTAAAATTATTTGGAAAAGAACGTATATTTTTTGAGACAAAATAAGTACATTTAGATTAGTTGTGAAATATATTTTCATAATAAATATACCAGAGATATAGATATTTGGAATGCGGGGGATCCATGCACATTTATTGGGTGCTCTTATGGAGACGGTTTGTTGATTTTTTCGTTGTAAAATGTTTCGATTCTACGTTTTTGATGATGGTCAAGAGTCTTGAAAACTATGATGAATTTATAAGGGCTTTCTCGTTTTACGTAGTTTCTTTTTTCATAGTACCAGGTGTTATTTTGTTTCCTTTATCGTCGTCGAGCAAGACCTAACGGGGATGATAGCCTTGCTTCCGATGGACAACTCATCGAGGTGGGCATGATGCGCGAAACATGCCTACGAGACGGAGATGGCTTCATCGGGCTACATTAGGCAATATCATGTAAGCATATCAATATCGATTATTATTTGAAGAGGCTATGCAATGTACCTAAAACAGACGAGGCACAATTTATCCAATTGAAGGTTGTACGATTTATTCCAATTTCATCGAGCATAGTTGTGACTCTCCATGCCTCAAAGGCAACACAATGCACCGTATCATTAAGACCATTCTTTGAACAATTACAACAATTGCAGGAGGACTCTGTTTTTTGTGCGAACCAATTGCAGGAGCACTCTCAAGACTTGGAAATAGGATGTCATATATGTTACTTAATTTGGTTGTAACGCATAGTTTCTTAGGTGTAACACATTCAAATATGAATTATTCGATATTATTTTGATACTATATAACATTGATGTTCCAAACATTATTATTGCAATACCTTTTTAGTTAACAGTATAACAAATGCTAATACATTGTTATTATGGTATAATGTTTCCTATTGTAACGCACGGGCATTTACCTAGTATAGTTTATAAAGACCTAAAGGGAACTTTCGTGAAAGATAAGGGGTCTAAAATGGCTTCCTGGGCCCGTAGCAGAATTGACACAGTCAAGTTGGGCCCGAGGGCCCAGGATAGACTTCAGCGAGATTTTAGGCGGGGCCGTCAGCCCGTCACAGCCCGCCTGATGATGGCTGAGGCGATCAGGCCTCTTCGCTTCCGATTTCCTTGTAAAGACCAGCCCACCAAAACCACCTATCCGGCGACCCAGGGCGACTCTGAGGCAACGCAGCGGCGGCGATGGCTGACGGCTGCGGCGGCAGCAGCAGCAGCGGGGAGAAGACGATCGCGCTCATCAGCTCCGACAACAACGCGCGCTTCGAGGTGAGGGAGGCGGCAGCGTTGCTGTCGCAGACCCTGCGCCGCATGATCGACGAGGCCGGAGCTGACGCTAGCGGCGGCGACAATGGCATCCCGCTCCCCAACGTCGACGCGAGGACCCTCGCCAAGGTGCTCGAGTACTGCAACAAGCACGCCCCCGCGAGCTCGAGCTCTTCTTCCGCGGCGGCGGGCGAGGACCTAGAGCGCTTCGACAGGGAGTTCATGCGCGTCGACATTGGCACGCTCAAGTCGCTCGTCACGGCCGCTGATTACCTCAAGATCGAGGGCCTGCTGAAGCTCACCTGCCAGACCATGGCCGACATGGTCAGGGGCAAGACGGTGGAGCAGATACGAAAGATGTTCGGGATTCCGAGCGAACTCACGCCCCAGGAGGAGGACGAGGTGCGCCGCGGGGATGCCTGGGCCTTCTAGTGTGGATCTGCTCATGGAGTACGTAGATCGCTTGTTCTAGCTAGTCTGTTCGATTTGCGCTTTTTTTACGCAAATTCTAGTTTGTTCATTCATAGTTGCTTCAAATTTAAAGCCAAATCTGCTTTAAATGTTTCTCAGTTGATAATTAAGGTTGATTTAATCAAATTAGCTATGTATCCCTTTCAAAGTTCATAATATTTGCAGTCTGTCGTTTTCAAATCTGTGTCGCATCTGTTTTTTTTTTCTATTTCGCTTGTCGATTTCTGTCTTTTTGTGAATTTAATTATAGTTGTCCATCACCTTGTTTTGCAGTTTCATCTCAGTTGTCCATTAGTTGAAGATAACAGACATTTGTAGAGCTAGTGCTAGTTAGTTATACAAAAAAAATGATTAAACTAAATTATATTAAAAACACAAATTACAAATAGGCGACTCATAGTAACCAAGAATAGCCGACTAATAACAGCAGCATGGCTTCGTCACTTCGACACGACATGAAGTATTCCTGCACATTCTGCCGTATTTTGGCATCACACACCATTTACCGAATGCACAACTGAAACTCGATGTAGCACAATAGTCCGGTGGGAAAACACTGAGAGAACGAGAAAAAACATACAGAGCGAAAGGCGCTGCTGACCAAAACAACACGTGCAGCATGTATCATGTTATGCAGCTATTTGCTCTAAGTGGAAACCTGACAGATAATATCAGGTCATTTATGCAATTATTTGCTCAAGTGCAAACCTGACAGATAATTGCAGTGCTAACTTCAGAAATCCTATATGTTTCAATTTGATTTCCACCTCAGCATGGGCCCAACGCTACTGCTCTCTCCTATATAAGCCAGCTTCAAATTTTCAATTGGTGAATACAAGAATGGTGTGGAATTGGTTATGTTCGGAGTGAACAAGCATGTAGATATAGGGCCAAAATCTAAAACAGAGAGGCTTTGTTATCTCGTCAGCAACCTGGAGTAATCAAATTCCTCAATTGTTCAACCATGGATCTTGTATTCCTCTAAAAAAAGATATGGAATAACGTTTTTTGAGCCCCTTTTCCAAGAAAAGGCACGGACACAAAAACTCAACGCGTTTCTTTAATCAACTATGAAGCACCTCTGTTTAGTAAAATCTTCAGAACCGACATCTACAAGGCAGAGGCCCTCTGGCGGTGCCGGAGGTGCTGTGGCACGCCTGTCAGTGGCTTCCATTAACTTAAGCAAAGCATCATCACCAGCACCAGCAGCAGCCTCTCTTATGGCAGTAGCGACAAGAACCCTGACCATCTGTACATTGAAATATAGTGAGAACTAGTAGTCATGATAATGAAGCACAGGCCAGAACACATAAGGTCACATCACAGCTTGCTATATTACCTTGCGTAAAAACCTGTTAGCAACTAGCTCAACGCACATGACCATCATACCTTCTTTGTAATCCTGAGCGGAAAGGGGAAACAAAAACCAAACATAACATTTTCAGTTGAAAGCATAAACATGTAGGTGGTGTTGAAAGTATTGGATCAAAGTATTCAACAGTGGTAACTAAAAATCCAGGTTTAGCCAGATATTCATCTGTTCTGGGATCAGCAAAAGATAAATTCGTAGCACCAGGATTACTGCAACACATTTATAGAGTAACTAACTCACAGCAAGCAAATGCTACATAGCTCTTCAGTTGATAACTGCATTCCATTCAACAATTAGAGACAAAATAATCTGCTCTCACCTCATTAGTAGAATGTAGTTTGGCCACTGCAGCTCGGGAATGGAACATGAAACATTCTGTAGGTGGGCCACTGAAAAAACAATAGAATATTGTGAGAAGTGGTTACTTTAATGACCTTCAGAACAAGTGCCACTGCCAACATAGAGACATGCATTCCCACAAAAATAGAGCATATCGCCAGGTAGTGATGACTATGGTAGACAATTTCAGAAAAGGGCATGAATGTAATCTCAGAAACATGGGTGTCGGTGTGTGTTCTAAGGGTTGTTGCCCCTTTTTTCTTCTTAATATAAAGATACATAACTCTCTTTCAAGAAAAAAAGTATTGACAATTTTCAGACAGTTCGGATGAACATCTATGTCAGGAATCAGGATCAGGAAATAAAGCCTCTAGAGATTAATCTGTAAGAACCCATTTTTGTACTTATAAATGCAAATGTTATGAACTTGTGGTTGGATGAAACTTACACACTTCTCGTGAAGCTTGTGTATCACGTGCAAACATCTTGTAGGATAATGTCTTTCCAGAAAGTGTTTTAAGAATTTCATCAACCTTAGCCACATCAAAGCTTCGAGGTTTTATATTGTGTTCAGAATTCTCTAGTATCTTTGGCGACTGTGCTTCCTCTAAGATCAAGTTAGCATCCTCATCAAGAGGAAATATATACATGTACCTCCTCCATTTCGCTGCAAAATTAGGATGAAACTCACGTGCAACCTGCAAATTGTGTCATAAGTTAATACCGAGCATGGCATCATTTATGGTTGAGGTCCTGGCATTCTCACAACTTTCACCAACAAAATAAACTGCTCTAGTACTGTTGTATGATTAAATGACACAATAGAATGCCACTAACAGCATCAATATTAAGTGCATTGGCATATTCGCAAAAGATAAAAAATATACCTCTGACACATGCAAAGGTTTTAGCTTATCTGGAGCAGCCTCGTTTATTGCACATTTTATATCTCCTGATTTGACATCCTTTCTCCATGTATCTAATTAAAAAAATAGAACAAAAAAAAAAAGAAGAAGTGCCAAATAAACAAATGTCAACCCATAGATGTTGATCTGCTGCATAATAAATTTAATAATGTGACAGAATTAGGAAAAACAACAATGATAGTGACAGTATATGCATTCTCAAGGTTAACTAACAAAATGAGCAAACTTGCTGAAGAGCGGTCACCCCTTTGTCAGTGCGCCCAGCAACAACTGCACAGCCTTCTATTGGCAAAGATCTTGCTTCAAGTTGCTTAGCTTTTTCGCTCATCAACAAATTGTCCAAGATGTTTCTCCACTAACCTGAAAATCAATAAGAAGTTTTAAAAAAACAGTACCCAGTGATTGTTTTCCATCACTAGATGTGAATGAAGTGAAGAGTAATAGGTCGAACAAAATTACCCTTGAACAGTATTGAGGCCAGGCTGTTTTTGCCAGCCATCAAACGATCCCCCATGGTACGAAATAACAAATTTAAATGTTACTCTCTCCCATCTTCCTCCACGCTCTTTGGAGGAAGTAGTTGCCGCTGATTTTTCTGATGGTGTTAGATAATTTTCTCCAGCAGTATAAAGGGTGTAATCTTTCTGTGAAGTAAAACCTAAATGAGTTTCTCAGATTCAAAATATGTGAATAATAAGCCAACTAACATCTTTTTTTTCTCGAAAATCTGGCCTACACACCAATCTAAATCCCAGGTGATCCTGTACCTTCTTTAGCTTTTCCAGTATAGGCAAATCTAGAGTAACAGGCCATGCATTCAAATTTTAATCGTGCAATACTGGTATGGCTTGATTCAATCATCAAACTGCCTAAGAAAGAAGATCAATTTACTGGACGACATTACAATTCGGCACAATATAGATAATTGTCAAACAAAAAAATGGACATTTCTCTCCCTTCATCCCTATCGAGAAAGTAAGAAAAATCAAAGACTGACTATCATAGGGTGGCTGGTGGCAATGCCAAAATATTTGTTCTTACCTCATCTTTCCCAAATAGCTTGGCGAGCCCAGCTGCCCCGGCGCCAGCGCGCACGAGCTCGGCATAAAAGTCGACCACCCTGCTCCACGGCCGCGCGTACATGTACTCATAGCTTTCCCTGCCAAACCCATCAACCAACAAAGCTCTATGGATCAGAAACAAAGCCCTAAGCGCTAGAGGAGAAAACCAGGCGAGATGCAAGAAGAAAGGGGAAAGGAGAAAGGAAGGGGGCGTTACTTGGCTGTCCACCGGAGTTGGTGGCACGCATCAGTGTGCTTGTAGTGCACGTGCTCGTCCGCTCCACCGCTGTGGAAGCCGTCACAGCCGGCGGCGCCCCTTGCCTTCGCCGCCGCCGTCGCCATGAGGGGACGGAACTTGGCGAGCATGTGCTGAAAGTTTGAGCCGATTTGTTCTTTTTTTTTGCTCTCGCAAAATGGCCCACATGTCAGTTTTTTTCGCGAAACGAAAAATAGAAAAAACTACTCAATTCGTTTCAAATTATTATAAAGCTTTCTTTGTCTAAAAAAATAATTATAAAGCTTTTATTTCGAAATTACATACGCTATTTTTCTAAACATACTAGCAAATAGAGAAAGCCAAAACGATACATTAAGAAAAAAAACAAAAAGGCCATTATAAACCGTGTTATGTCTCATGCCTGGTTTGGTTCTAAATAAATCACCTACGGAGTACTTATAAGTTAAGTGAAATAAGTGAATTATTTTATCAAACAGTGGTGACTTATTAAGTCATATAAGACATAAGCTATAAGTTGTACACCCCCTACTTTAAACTTGTAAGTCACCACATTTTCTATTTTTATGCATAACAACTTATAACTCAGCGATGATTTATAAGTCACTGATTTTTAGTCACCTAACTTATAAAACCAAACAACCTAAACAAGTCTGAATACCTATAGCAAAAGAAAAAAAAAAAAAAAAAACAGAGACAGCTCTAGAAGAACCAAGGCCCCCTTTTTTTTCCACTTATTTCCCGGTGGCGGCTTATTTCGTTGTATCAAGGTATACAGTCTCCACGAGATGCTCTTACCACTCTCTGCCAAAACATAAACAGGGAGGCGCTCTTTGAGATTTGAACAAATTGACAACACAATGACTAATCTATCAATTTCCATGATGGTGTTGATTTCCCGCAGGACTGTTCAAGATTACAACCAAGAACAAGCATCTTTACAAGTAACTCAACAGACGGGTAACGGCACCAATTGTCAGGACACATCTCTCCACTTCCATTTTTGGAGTGGAAATCCCCCAGAAAGAAGTGTATCAGGTTGGCAGGCACTCACACATGCTTTCCATCACAACTCTTCTCTACATACAATTGCTAATCGGAAGAATAAGAAACCTAGCGTGGCCTGTGGCCATCAGAGAAAAAAATTTATAACTGACTGATCTTTGAGAACAGGGGTGGCGGCACAAAAAGGTGAGCAACGTGGGCTCATGTTGTTGCAAAAACTGCTCAGGTGTTATATCTTGTACAAATCTTCATCAGGAGGGTCCTTTTTATTGGGGATGCGAAGTTCCAGGCCGAGCTGCTGTCCGTCAGAGTCTGGTGACGGATGTACATCTTACACTCCAACGATGGCTCGCTCTTGCTGCCCGGCCATTCCCAGGCCGTGTTCGCCTGCTCTGGGGGACTGGCTTTCCATTCACGGGCGGCATTGCGGCAGTCTTTACTGCTGGTTCCTGCTTGGCCTTCTCCAACTCAACTCTGTCTGCAGGCTCCTTTGGGACCTCATAGAGTGTCACGGCACCTGTGATACTGTTCTGAGGAGTATGTCTTGGCATTCGGGCATGTTCTGCACCTCCTCAAAGGTCTCAACAACTTGGGTCATGGTTGGTCGTCCTTTGGGGTTCTGACTCAGGCAGCGGTATGCAAGGCTTGCCACCTCAATGGCAGCCTTGCTGGAGTATTGCCCTTCCATTCTTGGATCGATTATTCGGAACAGCTTCCTGTTATGGACGAGGAGGGGCCGTGCCCAATCAACTAGGTTATGCTCGCGGCTCGGACGGCTCTTGTCCACAGCCCTTCTTCCAATAATCATCTCTAGAAGCACAACTCCAAAGCCATAAACATCACTTCGTGCCGTCAGATGACCTGCATCAAGTTAATGGGTGATTGAGGATTAACAATTGGACTAAGTCAAGTAACATGAGTGTCTATTCATTCTCGGGGACAAGTTCATTTTTATCCTCAAATCTTTTGCTTGATGATAAGAAACCCTAGCTTACCAGTCATGACATATTCTGGAGCTGCATACCCATAAGTTCCCATGACCCGAGTTGACACATGGGTTTGGTCTCCACTAGGACCTGTTCTTGCCAGACCAAAGTCTGAAAGCTTAGCATTGTAATCCTGCAAGAGCGGTAAAGAGTGGCAATGAGAAGCTATCAACAGTACATATCAAGATCTGCAGTGAGAAACTTAGATCAGCATTCCTTGTGCAACATTTTGTTGAAAAGCAGAAGCCAGAAGTGGTTTTTTCAAAGCTTTGTATCAACTTGGTGTATTGCTCTTGAGAAAGTAATAAAAGCTTCCTTTATAAAAAAAAAGTTTCTACAAGATGGGAAAGGCAAAAGTAATTAAGTATCTTTACTAGCCTCAAAAACATGGATGTATTTTGGAGGCTCAGTAAATGAAATTGCATGTTTGGGGTGTTGAGATAAACACATTGTGATATATAGACATAATGTGTCACAGGCTCATAGCATCCCACATCGCTGTTCAGCAGTGAAAATATCATGGTTATCAAGGCAGTAAGGCGAGGCATGGCAACTCAATACCGCCTTACCGCTTTGGCAAGTGAGGCAAGGCAACACCATACCAAGGGGTAAGGAAATGCAATACATCAGCATGAAGGAGGAAGAAAAGGAGAAAAGCAAAGAAAACGGAGGAAGGAAGAAATGAGGAGTAAGAACTAAGAAGTGGGCTGGCCAGCCCACCAGGCAGCCCATGTGCCCCTCCCCTACACCAGAGGCATACAGCGCCGTCACCCTGCTTCTTGCATCTCCCGCTCTCTCATTCTCAGAGCCGTCGTTCTGCCTCCGCCTCCACCCCTGGCCCTGTCTCTTGCTCCAACCTCTGTCCTTCTCCAGATGTGTCACCGCCACTGACAACCTTTCACTTCCGTCACTGTCCTGCGCCCTCAGACCAACCACCACCACAATCCCCTTCCTGATTGAGCGATTGGCAAGCAGGGGTGGAAGAAATCAAGCGAGCAGCAGTGGAATCGAGCAAAAGGCAGAATTGAGTGGGAGATGCACAATCAAGCAGGCGACAGCATGTGTGTGAGGCGACGGAAGACACCTTGCCACTATGGTGACACCTAACAGCTTCGGCACTTGAGCGAGGCATTAATAACCTTGGAAAATATGTTACAAAATATAATTTGGTAGGTAATGAAAGAAGCTTTTATATAGAAACAACCTTAAACATGTAGTTGAAATAAAGAATACAGCAATACTATCAACACATTTGGAAAATAATATATGAAACACGAACCGCATCTAGCAAGATGTTTGATGTCTTGAAATCTCGATAAATGATGGATCTCTCAGCTCCATGAAGGTACTCGAGACCCCTTGCAGCACCCAATGCAATCTTCATCCGTGTTGACCATGGCATATTAAGGCAAACCCCTGCAATGTTACAGGCAAGATAAAATCAATGGGAATGCCCTGTAGAAATGGAAAATGTTATATAACTAACAATCAAATATGTGAAGCTTGATTAGCATATTTTCCTATCACCATCACCACTTGAATATGAACATCTCTTACAGGGGAAAATAGCAAGTGTGCTTTTCAGATCAATCAATGACGTTGAAAATTAGACTCAAGCACATACAAGACTACCATCCACTGTAATGCTGGCACAGTAACTATTGACATTCATCTACTAATATATATTAAATTCCATTTTCTTAATAATCAGGTTACCATAAAAACTCCGATCACATACGATGGCCTGGACAGCTTTGTTACAGCGTTTAGTACATAAATTGAAGTGCTACTTAGATCCAAAGACTTCCACAAGTTCAAACAAATACTACCAGCTATCATTTCAAAAACAAACCCTAAATTTGGAGATCACATTTCTAGTGTAGATGGCTGGGTGCCTGGGTTAAGCGACCATGCACAATAGTCATTGATGAGATTAAACTGAAACTAATACCAATTTCCTTCCTACTGATATTTGTCCAAAGGCAAAAATGATAGACCCCTACGGCCCTACACTATGAGGAACAATGAGTGTTAAAGAGGTAGTGCAAATAGCCGGTTAGAACTTACGGCGAAAAAGGTGCTTTTCAAGGCTTCCACAAGCCATGTACTCATAGACAAGCAGTCTATGTGAGCCCTCACAGCAATAGCCAATCAGTTCAACAAGATTTGGATGACTAAGTTGCCCAAGATAGTTGACTTCTGCCTGGAAATACATCAGAAAACCATTAGTGCTCCAACAATTGCAAGTAGATTTTCAGCCTAGATTTCACTCTTCTACCTCTAGTGCGATGTGAAAGTTATTTCTTAAAATGTAAGAAAGGAAAATGGCTATCCAATACAGACTACAAAGAAAAATGTTATCACTAAGTCTTCAAAGATCATGAAGATTTCACATGGGCAAATCAAAAAGAATTCTTTTCAATGTACATTACCAAATAAAGGTTCAGAAACAGGAACAGAACAATGATACTTACCAGCCACTCCTTGTCCCCTTGAAATCCCTCTGGGTTTAGTTCTTTCACAGCAACCTGTCTGGATGGGAAACCTGCTCTAACATTTTCATCAATTACACCTTTGTAAACAACTCCAAATCCACCTTCTCCAAGAATTTGATCTGGTCGGAAGTTTTTTGTGGCTGCTCTCAATTGGTCATATGTGAAAATATTCACATTTCCATATCCTTCTACTTGCAGGTCCACCACATCTTTTGGAGGAGCAAGAACACTTGCTATAGCTTTAGAATCAGATTTAGACTTCCGCAGTCCGTCTGGTCCAACAGCTTCAGCTGATAGAAATTTTTAGAAGTAACTTCATCAGGAGAGGATCAAAGCTTGTACATATAGTCAATGCATTTCTTTAAGATGCAAGCATCAATCCTTCAGTCCCTGTAGACAACTCCCTTTTTTTTTTATTCACATCAGTTCATGACGTGCATGCAAATGAACTGTATTGTGCATCATGCCAATAAGAAGGCTACTCGCAAAAAAAGGCATAAGCATAACTGCACAAGTCATAATGAACTTAATGGAAGATTAAAATGGTTTTAAGAGAGCATTTATGGTCACAAGATAGCATAAGCAGGATAGTACACGTCATGTCTTCCCCTGCATTTTTGGACAAAGCAATTTCTACTAAAACTCTTGACGATATCAGCAGAACAGCCGAACTGCCCATTATCAAAGTTTGCTTTATACATTAATTGTCTTCAGGATTAATTTGAGACACATCTTTGACTAACTTGTCAAGAATCAATTGAAGGTCAAGTTACCACAATTGTTCAAGCACGGCCTGCGCAGGTACCAAATATGAGGTGAAGTCTCATTCTTCCCCTAGAGTAGGCCTTGTCCCAGAATGCAATTCTATAAGCAACGCATGTGCCTATTATTGTATCGCATGTCTTCCACAGGACATCAATGAGCAAAATTACAGTATGCAAAGTTTTAGCGAACACAAGAAACCGGGCACTATATAGCATGAATATACAACATTGAATATGAAAATTTTGTGCCAAAAAAGGCTATGCATGGCACATCCCATCACTTGTTATGTGAGGTCACAAGCACAGATAGCAGCATGCTACAATTGGGCATTCCAAATAATCAAAATCCATTACTTTCCCCTTCTTAAGGTGATTCTACCAAAATCCATAAGCAACTGATAGCTAATCCACAACCAAATTACACACCTAACCCAGAGTCACGGATTTATATACACAGTAAAATATACATGAAGGGGGAGTAGGACAAGCATGGAACACGAACCTGGCCTGCTCTGGAGCCGGTGCTCCTCCTGCGAGAAGCATCCGCCCATGGGAACCCCCAAGATCGCGTCTTTCCCTCCAATCGAGCCCCTACTCCTTCCTTCCCATCGCCCGCCGCCGTCCAGATCCACGCTCCCAACAACACCTTGGCTCGCTCACCAACCGGGACGGCCCAACTCGCAAACTCCCGCCGCACCAACAGGACAACTCGTCAGCCACAATTCCACCGGCGGCGGCCGCCTGAACCGGCGCACTCGCAGCCCGAATTCGCCGCAGGAGCTCTCTCCCGCTGCTCTCCTCTCCACCGGTGCGCGACCGTCTTCCACCAACCTGTCCCTCTCCCCTCGGGCGCGTGGTTTTACTCCACTACCATCACTTCTTGGCCTTTATGTTCGTGGGGGCGTTGGAACGGCGAAGCGAAAGCGAGGAGAGGAGGAGGAGAAAAGGGCGAGGAGGTGGACTAGCTGTGCCGTGCCAGAGCTCACAGGGTTGGAATCAGTAAAAGGAAGCTGCTGCTTTGATTAAATAATCGCCGCGTCCAACAACAACGCGGAGCAATTAGGGTCGAGGTTGAGGCCGTTTTTTTTTGTTTTTAGCCCCTTTCGAACGAAAATGAACGCAAAATGTATGAATTGGTAGAAAACGTAGGAATACAAGGGAAAGTAAAAAAGTGGAAAACTATAGGATTGAAAACCATAGGAATGAAAAAATTTAAACCGTTTGGATTGCAGGAAATAAACTGTAGGATTGCATGAAAAAATTGTTTCTCCTTCAGACTATCTGCTTCTCCTTCAAATTATTTCAACCATAAAGCAACCAGTACACATAGTTGCAACTATTTCAACTATTAGAATACCTCTGTTTTGTAAAAAAAAAAACTACGAGAATCTTCTCAACGTGAAGAACAGGCAAAATATATTTATTCACATATGAAAGAGAGAAAAAGTAGACAAACAAACTAATCCACGCAGGAGCATCCGCCGACGCAGGTAGTAGCAGCCAGGCAGAGCTTAGCCTGCAGGCTCGCACAGCTCGCTAATTATTTTTAGGTAGGCCAAACGAGATGCCGCCTGGCCACAAAAAGTAGAGAGCAACCAGATTCGTTCCCCTCCATTCCCTTGGCTCCGAGTAGATTTTCTGATTCCTGTGTTTCGTATGCAAGTAGTTTCCTTTCCACAGGAATGGTAGGAAACGATCCTTCGTTCCAAACGTCATCTCTCTTTTCCTTTCCTCCGAATGGTCCAAAATTCCTATGTCTTTCCTTTGATCCAAACGGGGCCTTAGTTTGCTTTGAATCATTTTTTCCGTTGCCGTTGAGGTTTGGGCTTTTGGTTGATGATGAAAATAGACAATGACAGTGGTTTGGACTGGCGATTGAAGATGTGTTTGGTTGGTTACCTTCGCCGCCACAGTCCTGGTCACACCTAACCTTAGCTACCGTTTTGCATCACAACCCGAGTTAGGGCGCACCAAACCTTGCTTACGTGTTGTCGGTTTATTTCAAATTCGGGCTTGCCAAAAGTTTGGTGTTGTCTTTCTTTTACCATACTTATGCTAGCCACAAATGCGGCTGAAGAGAAGTGGTGGGAGCTAAACAAACCCTTAGCTTAAGAAACTAGCATGTTTCTAGGATTGTCGGTCTACTTCAAATAGACATATCCAATAATATGACTATGATGATGTTTGATTGAAAAAAACTTCTTTGTTCATCCTATCTTTTTAGCTCATTGGACGTTCGTTGGGAGTTTCAGGATTCCAATATTATTAAATGTTTTAAAATATGATTTTAAAATGAACCCATTATACTCCTATAATACCTTTTTGCTTCATTATAGTTTAGTTAAACCCTGATTTCATGGAACTAGATTAATCCTCATATTTTACATCTATGTTTGTATACTTGAATTATCATGCGAGCATATTGGAGTGAGTTAGGGGCTATAGAATCTAGGAGTTTCGAGCTCTACAAATATGCTCTTAATGTTTTTTTTTTTTCTTAGTCCTTTTAATTATTGCCTCTAAGTATGTCTCTCTCTTAAGACCTGATCATAGGGTGACATAGATATGGCCATGGAGCATTGCCTACTACTTGGCCATATTTAATGGTGAAAATGGCCATTTTAAGAAGCCAGTGGTGAAGTAAATTATGAGGTTTAATTATACTTGAGGAATACCGTACGAGAGTAGAATAGTCATTTCAAACTATATATTTTACATCATAGTTAAAACAAAGTTTTACTATATATGATCGAAGCACTATGACATCACGCGGCTAAGTTGCATTTTGTTGAGACTAAAGCATGCTATCTTTCATTTTGTTGTCTTTAAAAATGGGGAAATTAAATCCATTTTACCAGCAAGATAATTTCCTTTTTTGTCTAGTCGACACATTCTAGGGAAAAATGAACTCGATTTATTACCCAAAAACTTCTTTGAATTGGTCCAATCGATAGAAATCCTTCTCTCTCTCTCTCCTAACACAAGTTGGCATGAAATCGTATGTTACAAAAAAAACTCATTATCTGTGACGTTTCCCTAGCATCGGTAATAATTTAATCATGAAAAATATAATCATGAAAAGTCCCTAAAAAAGTCTGTGGCATAGTTCATGATGCCATCTCAATTAGTCCTCGCTTTTGCAACTGCGGGCGGGCAGGGGCAAGGTTCGGTTCCCTTCCGTTCCATTCGGTTGTCTTGTCTCCCTAGTTGTTGGACCTAACCCAACCCGTGGCACGACGCCCGGCGGGCGGGCGATTAGTGCCGTGCCGGTGACCATGGGATAATGCAAGCAGGTTCAGCTAGCTACGCACACGCAGAGGCAGAGGTGGAGAAACAAGGGGCCCGGCATGTCCTGGCGGTGTCGCTAATCCCAGGTGCCCTGCCCATTAATCAATTGAATCGATCGGTCGGACCACCACCACCCCATGGGGATTAGTTCCCTCCAGGTGATGGTATGGTATGTGCGCATCCTTACAACGTGATTGGTGTAGCTTCCGTCCGGTGCCCCAATTGGCATTGGCACTGGGACCGGGAAATCTGAACCAAATCCAATCGACGGCGGGCACATGCCGCGGCGACGCCTCCACATGCAAGCACGGCCCTCGATCCCGCCCCAACGAATCGATCGGGCACGCCTCTGCCCTGCGACCAGCTGCGAGTGCGTGCGTGCGTGGCGTGGCGTGTTGTTTCCGCTTCGGCTTGAAGCTTCGAACGACCCGGCACGCCTCTGCCTGCGAGTGAGTGCGTGCGTGCGTGGCGTGTTGTTTCCGCTTCGGCTTAGAAGCTTCGAACGACCCTACCCGTTGTTAATGTAGCTAGGTTTGCTGCAGGCCGCTGGCTGTACGTCCATGGCTTCATGCCTCGATTCCTTGTGGCTCCTGGTGAACAAGAACTGGATGACGTTTACGTTCCTGTTGCCGGCGCCGAGCTCCTGATCCATTTCATTCCTGGCTGGCGCAAGCATGCTAGTGCTCGAAACCAAAAAAAAACCAACCTTGGTCTTGTTGCTCGCTCGCTCGCTCTCGCTGGGGTTTGGCAAGACCGAATCAGCGCGGAAGCGGAATTCGCTCTTTTGACTCCGAGTGGCCAAGGTCGGAGTCTGACGGACGGACGCAGAGCGCGACGAGAAACAAACGCGAGAATTTCCCTTCCTGTGTCCGCTCTGATCCGCTAGCTGCGTGCATGCGACAAAGTCGCCACCAGGCACCAGCATGTCTGTCGGCCTCGGTCAGTCCACCCCGAGTCCCCTCCCGGACCACCCATGCGTTTCGATTTCTTCCTTCAGTTGCGCTTGCGCCGGTGCTGGACGCGGTTTTCTCTTGTCGCCACGGGCGCGCCGGCCTTTGGCGTCCGCATCGCGTCCCCAGGGGCCGGCGGTTGGTGGCGCTCTGCAGCGCCGATTCACCGTGCATTTCTCTCCGTCCGTCTCCAGGCGGCACTGTGCCAGCCAGCCTGACGCGCTTTTCTGTACCGTACCCACGGGGTGGGCTACATGGTTGCACGTACGTAGCGCAAGACGACGAAACTGTGACGGTCGTGGCGGCTTGTCACCGCTCCGTCCGCGATTGCCAACGTCAACGACCAGTGGAGATATTTATTGCAGGATCCCGTTTGACTCGGTCTTACACAATCATGTTACTATGCGTGCTGTGTGTGCAAGGGAGCGTACGTACGTACGTGACAGGCAGCGAAGGCGCCGGCCGGTGGGAAAGCGCGCGGGATTAGTCAGCGTCTCCGGACGCGACATCCTCCTGACCTGGCCCAGAGGGATTATTAGTCATGTGATCATGTCACGTCGCAGATCTGAATATACTCCGTATCTCTCAATGTCAATGGTCATCAGTCGGGTGAGGTTCATGTGGCCGGCCCTGTCGGTTCCCCACGGCGCTCGCCGGGGGCCGGGACCGAGGGTGTGTGCTGCTGCTGCGTCCCCATCGGGGCGGCCGAGGAAGAAATGGTCGGAGGTCGCCGGCGGCTTGACTCCCGAATCCCGATGCAGGGAGCCGCGCGCTTTCAGTTTCACACCACACGCGGAGAAGGGCGGCGAGGTTCCTGGGCTGAGGCCTAGTAGTAGTAGGTGGCCTCCGCAAGTTGTTAGCGACGTTAAAGTACCCGCCGAGTAATCTCGGATCGCCGCCAGGGTCTGGCGGTCCCAGGGTCCGGCATCGGGGAGGGGGCTGTGCAAGGAGGGGCAAACTCAAGGCCAGACCTGGCGTTACCTCAAAAAAAAAAAAAAAAAAAAAAAAAAAACTTCTTCGAGCATGGCCTACGTGCAGCCCATTCTGTTCCCAACCAACGCACGCTCTGTTAGGGACGGCCCAGCAAGTGCTGGTGTCCGGCGAGTAACGAGTTCAAGTTCAGGCTAAAGCGGCCACCGCACGGAAAGGAAAGTCTCTGAACTCTCTACACATTAGCAGCATGCAGCGCGCGACACACCAACAAGGCAACGGCACACCCTGCCTACGTGGCTACGTGCGTGCATATCACACGGGTGGGTGATCCCCTGATCTGCAGCGCGGTGCCGAGTACAAAGCTGCACGTACAGGCGTACAGCGAACCACTGCACGAACCCCCAACTCCGTCCACGACTGGGTTCGATGGCCTCTCGCGTGCTCGGATCCTCGCTCATCGGCCGCGCCGCCGGCATAAATGCTCACCGCTGGCCACCAGCCGCCAACGCCGCCACAAGCGCTCGTGCGCCGTCTCTCTCACGCAGGTCGTTTCCTGCTTTCCTCCCGTTCAGAGGACCATGTATATACATACTATACGTTGATGACTGATGTGTGCTCTGCTCTGTCGTCGTCGTCCCCTCGTGGATGCACTCTGTTTTCAGATGTACTACCACGCGGCGTTCACCTCCGCCGTCAACAACGGCGACGCGGCTCCCGCGACGGGGTCGGAGGAGGACAGGACGCCGTGAAAGCTGATGAAGATGATCCGATAGGTGAAGACCCGGTGAGCCGGGCTGCGGAGAAGGCGGAGGACGTCGGCAGGAAGGTGAAGGGGCGCCGCGGAGGAGGTGAAGGAGGCCGGCCGCATTGCCAAGGAGCAGGCCAAGGAGGTCGGTGAGGACGTCAAGGGAGAGCATCAAGCAGACGCGGCCGTAGCTCGGCTATATATGGCGCTAGGATAGGCTACACTAAATCCTGTAGCTCTGTAGCTAGTCGTCAAGGTAGTTGTTTGCTGTTCGTCGTCACGTCATGTGTGCGATAAATCAGCTTGTTTAGCAGTGCGCCATGCTTTGCTAGACATGCGGCGAATTTATTACAGCTAACACACCTTTAATACTTGCATATCCTATGAAACTTCGCACCTTATTTCCCATGGAAATAACATACAGTTTACAAAATCATCACATAACATTACAAGAATTAGGATATTCTCATCACAGCTTGGAGGACCTGAATTGCCTCCGTCATAAACGACACCGGGGTCGGATGGCTAATGGGCTAAATAGTCTTTTCTAAAGAATCATAAAGGATAACTTGACACAAGCAATCGAGTAAATGAAGCGTGCTCTTGCCGAAGAATCAAATTGCCATAACGATATCAGACTACAGGCCCATTACCTTGTCAATAGTGTGGCTGATTTTCGCATCCTCCCTCCCCACGTGAACTCCACCTCCCCCTCCACCGCCACCCTCCTCTTCTGTGGCGTCCTCCCGGCGAGGCGGCCGACCAGCGGATTCATGACCCCGGGGTTGGATCCGCAGTTACCCTAGTAGGATTTGCTTCTTCCTGCTCGGGCGCGCGCTGTGGCGTCCGGCGCCCACCGCCGGATCCCGCCCCCCGTGGCTGTGATCCCGTCCCCCCGCGGGCTGGTTCGACGGGCGGCCTCCCCTCGCTGTTCGGGGCCTGGCTGGACGGGCTGGGTTCCGACGGTGTCGAGGGGCTGCCACAATGGTGGTGTGTGCGGGGCGTTTGTCGCGGTGGCCGCGACCTGCTTCTTCTTCTCGCTCGTCGCGTTGCGGTGGCAAGCGCTACCGTGGTGGTGGGGCTCGGGTGGTACGGCGGGTGTACATCTGCGGGTTTCGTGGTGGCGCTGCAGACATGTCGAGCCACTCACCGCACGGGCGCTATGGAAAGAAGGGTGCAAGCTACTCTCGCTTCGTTTCTAGGATCGTAGCCCGTCCCGGTCTCGATGAACAATGGCGGCGCTTGGCATCGTGTTCTCCTTGAGGCACGCTTTGGAGCCCAGCTATGCGATAACAGCGGCGCAACCGCGCCATTGTCCTTCTTCGAGGTGTCGCCGTGGAGTTGCGGGTCGCCGTGTAGGTTGGCGTCGAAAAGACCTTTGGTGCTCTCTCTAGCGTTGTCGGCGTTCGCTGGACGCCGATCCTCTTCTGAGAAGGCAATGCTTGAGCACTCCTGCAGTCCACTCCTGTGTGGTAAATTTCGGTTTGTCTTGTTGCACCTAATTGAGCTTCACATATCTCCTCACCTAGGTTTAGTTAGTGTCTGTTGTAGCAGTAGTCTTGGTCGTTGGTCATTGGCATTTGAGTCCGATTTGTGTTTTTCGTGGATGATTGGTCGTGAGGTCGATTCCGGTGCATGCTTTGCCACGCGAGGTCGTTTTTATCTATGGATCCATTCACTACTAGCTACCTAGGTATTGAGTTATCTTTTATGTTAGGCTTATCTTGTGGGTTGTTAGGTGGACGGTCCCTCACCCTCGTGTTTTCTTGCTTTTTGTATGCGTGTTCGGGCATCGTTGGTAATCCTTGGATTACTTGCGAATCTGTTGTATCAATTATGTGTAAGTCTATTGACCATTCTCTTACGTTTAATG
This sequence comes from Hyparrhenia diplandra, assembly GCA_015847255.1. Taxonomy (NCBI): domain Eukaryota; kingdom Viridiplantae; phylum Streptophyta; class Magnoliopsida; order Poales; family Poaceae; genus Hyparrhenia; species Hyparrhenia diplandra. The sequence goes on from JADLZK010011313.1 coordinate 117,052, forward strand.
AAAATCGGGCTATACCCGCTATCTAAAAAAAAAAAATCAATAGTGTGGCCAAAATAATCACCAAACTGCTATCCAATCACCTTGAACCCCACTTTAATGATTTTGTGTCACATGCACAAAATGCATTCATCAAAAAAAGGTGTATACACGACAATTTCTTATATGCACAAAGGGCGATACAGCTTCTTCACCTACACTATTCATCAAACTAAATATTTCAGAATCCTTTGACTCCATTGGTTGGTCTTTCCTGCAAGCACTTGGTTTTAGTACAAAGTGGCGAGATTGGGTTGCGGCTTTGCTTGGACCAACCTCCTCGAAGACTATTGTCAGCGATCGGCCCCAAGAGAGGGATCTAACATGCTAGAGGTCTATGACAGGCGATCTACTATCACCAATACTTTTTATCTTAGCGATTGACCCACTACAACACATTATAGAGGTGGCGGCACAAATAGGGGTGTATTGAAACCGATTCTCCGAAGGCCGCTTAGCTAAGATGCTCACTATATGCAGATGACACGGTCATCTTTGCATATCCATTGACGTAAGAACTTGACAGTCTATATGAGATTCTAGCATTTTTGGGGGGGACAGATTCAGCCTCAAAATCAACATAGTAAAGACGGAAATATACCCAAATACATAACGTGGGGGTCCCACAAATTCTTGAGATTTCCCTAGAAACTTAGGAAGATTGAGGTGAATTTGTTAATTGATAAAATTGGAGCTCGTCTGCACGGTTGGAAAGGCAAGCTTTTTTCCATGTCGGGAAGAGAACGTTGGTTAAGACAATGCTTACCTCCAGAACAAAACACCGATTAGGCAAATTCACAAAACTAGGAGAAGCTTCTTATGGCGAGGTGAGCCGGACAAGGTATATCGGGACATTCCTTGATAAAATTGGACAAGGTATATGAGGTGAGACCCGCTCAGCTAAGATGCTCACTATATTTATTATCGTTATCCCGTTTGACTCAGTCTTACATGTCGTGTTGTGTGCAAGAGCGCGTGCGTGATAGCGAAGGTGCGGTGGGGAAAACACGCAAGATTAGTTAAGCGTCTCCAAACGCGAGCGACATCCTCCTAGCCCGGAGGGATTAGTCATGTGATCCCCATCGGAGGTGTCTTCTGCTGCGTCCCCACGGGGAGGCGTAAGGGGAAGAATTGGACAAAGGTCATCGCCGGCGACTTGACTCGAATCGATGCATGTGGGCAGCATGTATGGCGCCGATGGGATTGACAACCCGGGGAGGGAGGGGAGTGGTGCACTCTCACACGGACACGGTCTTCACACCACACACCGCAGATCGACCCATCGGGCATTGGGATTGACCTATCGGATCCTAGCACAACCTGGCATCGCCCCGGCCCACCACGGCCTATTGGCCTTCACTCATGGACTCACCCTACCTGGTCGTTTCGATTCAGCTAGTCGCACGCCCGACACCCGCACTATCTCGATCTCTTCCTCCTAACCCTAACCTAGGATGATGGAGCCAATCGCCCAGACCTATGGCGGCAAATGGGCGGGCGCTGGACACGGACCTGAGGTGGACGTGGCGCATCGGCGCCCGCAATGGCGCGATCACTTGCAGACCACAACCAACCTCGGCATGATATCAGTTCTGATCCTTAATCGTTGTGCATGTCTTTGCGGCTAATGTCCGAACGAAGCCTAATTTCCACTTTTCTCTGGTGAAGATTCTATGGATATTGGGCAAGCTCCTCACGTCCTGCGGCCACGAACTACTTCTGTGTCCTATGTTGAGTCATCGGCATCAAGCGAAAAACCGGGAGAGGAGTGATCCGATGGTCAAGCGAGCACCAAGAAATTGATGCTAGTAATCAAAATAGGAACTAAAATCTGTGAGCCTTGTGAATTGGGTGATGAGTTAATGAACAAGTAATATTCTATCCTTTCTTTCACATTTAATTTTTCTTATTTAAATTCTCTTGTGAAAATGATACTCTTTTCTTGTGTTTGTTCTTTGGTACACTTTATTTCTATGGATTTGGAATCGGGGAATGCACAATGTTTCATCGAATTGAAAGAACGTAAACACGCCGGCTTGTATTCCATTCCCCGGATGCATATCTGTTAACACAAGATTTTTTGTTGTATCGCCTTCAAGCAGCATTTGACGAGACAACCCAAGAGAATGACATAATCAAGATGTGAGTATCTCACTTTAGGTGCTTTGTAGTTTTGTGTAAGATTTATTTGAACTAACAAAACTTATGGCGGTGAAATGTCATTCGACATCGATGGATGGGATGCTTCTCTCATGCACACACATGTGCTTGCCGAGAAGATCCTTTGGAAAGACTGAAGTTCTTGCTATAGCTGGCACAACTAGGGACGAGGTCCTCAAAAGCTATAATAAGAGAATAAGGACTTGAATAAGAATTCTCCATAGAATATGTATTACCAAGTAGCACTTCTTTCTAGGAGGCAAGCCCTCCCCAGTAGCTCTTCTACAACAAGCTGTAACAAGATGTAGCTAAAGGAAGAAGAGAAAAGGTAGAGATTGAGGTGTGTAGCTCCAAGAGTGGTGTGTGTGAGTGGAGGAGTGAGGGATACTACTTATAGGATGATGGGAGGGGCAAATGCAATCCCCCCCCCCCAAAACCACCTTCAACCTGGCATCTAGGTACACCGAACCGGTTCTTCGGCGCCGCCACTTTTGCCCTCCTAGGCAGTTATTGCACCACCACATCGAGGTTGGTCGGGCCGCCAAGGCTAACGCGTCTCGGGCCCGGGCACCGGGCCCCGACTTTAGCAAGTGGGCCTCTAGTGTAGGGAGAAGTTATTCCCCATCGGTTCTCGGTCCGATTTTGCATCGTGTTGGTCCATTTCTTCATTGGGTGAATGATGTGTTAGATGCGCTTTCCCGATATGGCGCCTTTTTGGTGTTTTCCACTTGTTTTGTTTATAAATTCCTACAAACATGTAAATCTCTAATACAAGTGGAACCGGGTGAATAGTAAATGTATATGCATGTAAATGTGTCGAGTTTACTCCCTTTTTGGTAGAATGTTGACGGTATAAATGTGTCGATTCGCGGACCGTCAACCCATCGCCGGTGGTGTCCTCCTCGTGCAGCCCGAGTTGCTCCTCACGGTGGAGGCGTGCACCTAGGGCTACGCCGAGGAGAAGGGGCAGCCTCGGACACGTCATCACACATGAAACACTCCCTAGTTGGGTCGTGTTCATCACGCTCGGCCCTTGGTTTTGCATCCAAACCCGGGGCTGGTAGGCTCCTTGGTGGTGCGCTTCTTCCCACTTGGTGTGGCGGTGAACGTGGAAGGAGACAAGGCCGGATCATGGTTGTTCTCTCGAACAAATGAGGTTGAGACTCTAAAAGCGGATTTGGGAGCCGAGGGGTCAAGCGGTTGGTTGTTCATCCATCAAAGCTTGATGAAGCGAGTCATGACGCGTAGATCCCTACCGGGCGCACCAAGCGCCGGTGTCTTAGAGATAGGGGGTCCCTAACACACTAGGCAAGTGAAGAGAGTGTCGAGACTACTTCGTGGCCGATGGGTTAGTGAAAAAGAGAGACAAGAGATTTATCTTTGGTTCAAGCCTAGGTGCGCTACATCCAAATGGTGGTAGTGATTCCTTTTAGTCTTGCACCGGTGAGGTGCTTGCGTAGGGGGCATACAAGCTTCTAGGAGAGGGCGGTTCCCATGTCCTAGCACAGATACAAGACAACCGGGAGAGGGTGGCCGGTCTCAATGCATAGTTTCATGACATAGTTACCAAGACTATAAACCTGTGAGTTTCATGGGGATGAAACTCATCTCTCATCTCATAAAATTCCCTCATTTAATGACCTTGTCAAGTCAGCAATTTTCTTTGATGTGGCACCCTATTTAATGTGCATGACACCCTCCATGAAACTGCATTGAGACTAGCCTAAGTACACTTGATTCTGAGAGATGCATGCTCGCTATCGGCAAGGTTGTTTGTAAAAGTAGGTAGCAGCAAACATAGAAAGAAAGGGAAAGAGCTAGAAGCGGAAAAGGTTGAGATGAATCGTAAAGAAGGCCAACAACGTTTAGCTTTGTAACACTAATTCCACTTAATCGAGCCATTCCTTATGCATGTCCCCACTAAACCGCGTCGAAAGACATATTCAATGACATTGAACTAAGTACACTAGCAACTAACACCCTCTCTTCCTTGCTATCTTGTACAACTCAGAAACATTCACATGAGTGGTTGATGATCAAGCCAAACATCATCCCAAAGCCTCGTTTGGCCACCGTTATTTACCTTAAACTTCCCATGATTCAAAACCAACCTCTTCACCTCCATCAGACCACACGAGAAATGTGAATCACCTGGCGCTTTTCAAAACGAGACAAACACTTGCCTTTGACATATTTCCTTCTCAATACCTCTTGCCATAAAAAGCGCCCTCATTAAACAACTTGAACAACCATTTACAAAGTAAACACTTGTTCTGGACTTCTACGCCAAGGACCCCAATCCCCATGCATCTTGGTTTTTACATAACATACTACCCACTTTGTTAGCCTATATTTTTTCCTATGCTCATAACATTGCCAAAAAAAACCTAGATCTATAATAATCCGGTCTTTTTTTCGTCGTGAACACGGGCAAGCTTGAAAGTACTAAATTCATGAGCACTAACCTGCCCCGAAGGAAAGAGTTTCCTTTTCCAACTACTAAGTTTTTTTCGAAAGCGCTCCTCAATTGAGTGCCGATGCTTATTCGAGAGCTTCTAGTAATGCATCGGGATGCCAAAGTATTTGAAGGGAAAACTTCCCTCTACACAACCAAACAACTCCACGAGGATCGGGGAGATTTAGAATTCTTAGATGGAGAGTAAGTTAATTCAGAGGATTTTGAGAGGAAAGCTTTTTTAGAGTTTACGTAAGGGGATCGATGAAAGAAATTTTTGACGAGGCAGTTATCACCAAAGTAGTGATAATAGTACTGTTCGGAGGAAGCCAAACACTAAGAAGTCAAGAAGAAAGCCTTTAGGAAAATTGAAAGGTAGAACTAATAAATTTAGTAAAAAGTGAAGGGGATTTTTTGGAATAGGAGAGGTCTTCATGACTTGGCTAAAACCAATTTTTTGAGTAATACTTCGAGAGAGCAGGATTTAAATTTCACTGCTCTCTTAGAGATTAGCAAAAGGGATTTCTCTCAAGCTAATCTTAATAGATTTTTTTTTTTTTTTTTTGGGGGTGGGGACTTTGTGTGGCATTGGACTGAACCGCATGGCAGGTCCAGTGTTATGCTGTTAGGAGTAGATTTCGACCTGTGTTTGATGTGGGCAGCATAGGTGTCTTGTGGCAGTCTACGGTGATTTCTTCATTAAGTTTCATCTTAGAAACAGGATGGATGATTTCCATTGGTGTCTTGTGGCAGTCTACGGTGCTGCACAACCAGAATATAAGGAAATTTTCGGACTGAGTTGGTACATACATGCAAGAGAGTTACTCTACCTTTGCTGATAGGTGGTGACTTTAATATAATTAGAAAAGAACAATGAGAAATATAATGATAGATGGCCCTTCCTTTTTAATGCCTGTCATAGATGGTTTAGATTTAAAGGAAATTGAGATGTCAAGAAGAAAGTTCACTTGAGCTAATTCAATGAAGGATCCAACTTTTGGAAAGCTAGATAGGGTGCTGGTCAGTACAGAATGGGAGCATAAATTTCCACTGGTCACTGTTAATGCACTAAACAGGGAAATTTCTTGTCATACGCCGCCGCTCCTCAGTACCGGTGATTCGAAGAAAGGGGATAGCCAACCCAATTTCAAATTTCAACTTAGTTGGTTCCTATAGGAGGATTTCTGGAGTACAGTTGAAACAATCTGGAAGGGTGTAGATTATGGGTCTACACCAATGATTAGATGACAGTTCTTTCATTCTATGCGAATTTAACAATAATAACTCCACATTCAGGTTTGTAGATGCAAGTATGTCAAGATGTTGCAAAACTGGAGCATTTTTTTTTGGCAAAGGAGCACAAATGAGTTGTTTACATAGTTTAACTATGGCCATCTTATAATTCACCATAGGAGAATTATTATTTATGCACTACGGTTCCTTGATGATAATTTTCTAGGACCATATGATAATTCAGACCTCTTTTTTTCATTGAGTACCCTTTTTTCACGTTCCATTCATGTTGCTGGATTTTTTGGATGCAATATATCCATGCTGGTTGTTATGAAGCTTCTTACGGCATCACTTACGCCAAGCAATGGCAAAGCCCATGGGGGACTCCATCCATGGTTCAAATCCTTGGTGCGACACTTTATTCTGGATTTCGTCCCGTCGGCAGTGAGGCGCCTGTGATGACTTCGTGAACTTTAAGATTTGGCGGCTCAGTCCTTCAAAGGTGTTTCTGGGGGTAGAGTTTGCGTATATGTGTTCATAAGGGTGAATATGCGTGCGTGTTAAGTGTCTGTGTTGTACTGTGTAATTAAAAAATCCCAATGTGTCAAGTCTTGTTACAGCTTACGTTTTAGAAAAGTTAGTTTTACTGTCATTGCCGTGATTTTTGGAGCTTCTGCAGGAAGGCCTTTGATCTTATATCCGCTTAAAGAATAAAAAGAACAGCCTATCTACCCTACTAATGCACCAACTTCAACCCGTTCAAAATCTATTCAAATCAACGTTCAGGATTCTTAATCTTCTCTCATATACTCAAACACCATCCAACGATCAGGATTAAGTGTACGGGCCTTCCTCGTGACAAATCTCATGCCCGCAACCTTCCTCCTCCTGCCGCGCTGATCACGCACTCCTTCCTTTTCCGCGGTCCTTCCTTTCCCGCACACCTTCGTTTTCAAGTTTCAACGCAATCTCTTTCCAACGCCCAGCATCAGCATCAGGAGAGGTTGCCGCCATGGGATTCGTCGTTCGTCGCATCTCGTGTCCAGCCGCCCACCCCGCGCCCTTCCCCACGCTGCGCAACCCATCTCCTCGCCGCCAAGTCGCCAGAAGCCGGACGCGAGGACGCAACTCGCAAGCCGCCGACCGCCAGCCACGGGGCTGGGGCTGCGCCCGCCGCCCAGCGACGCTGTGCGCCAGGCATCTTCAACCAGGGCGACGGCGGCATCCTCACTCGGTGATCCATCAGGCGGGGACGCAGAGCCATTAAGGCCCGGGGGCCTTCGTCATGGCGTTTCCCTAGGCGGAAGCAGCGACCAGGCTAGGCCTTGGTCTCACACCGGCGGCGTGCGCAGGAGGATGCCAATGGCGCGAGGACGTGCGCGCGAGGGGAGCCTCCTATCAGCGGCGTTGCGTCACCACTTGATGCCGGAGCAGGTACTAATCCACCGATTCATGCCTAAGTTCAGGATTTAGGGTTCCAAATTTTGGGAAACAGTTTTGATTGAGCAAACTAGGGTTCTTCATTCAATTATTTTTGGTGGTTTTGTAGCAGCTCGATCTGACAGGTGGTGAAGCATCACTAACAACAGAAAAATTTGACAAGCGCACAGACTCATCATCCATGCTTTCAGGAGTGTAGCTTCAGGGTTAGCGTGGTCTCATTTCCTGTGTTCTTTTTTGTGCTAATAGAGATGGAATGTCGAAGTATCATTATCTATATGTGACTGTGTGCTACTATATGGACATGGGTTGTAGTACACGGTTTGATGTAGGTAAGCAGATCATAGTAGTATTTCCTTTGATGCAGAACTGCCAGCCATGCTATTTAACAAGACTTCGATTTGTGATAATTAACTGTAAATTTAAGAGCAGTATTTATTCTTATTCAGTCAGTCATATACAAAAATAACATTGCAGTACCAGTCAACTGAGTTCTCAGTTTTTCTTCGTGCTCTGCAGCATGTCATTACACCTGTAGATCATCTCGACAATCAGCTTAGATATCAGTTTTGTTTAAAAACATTAACTTTAGCTGTCAGCTTGCCTGTTCAGTACATTACACAGAACAAATGGTAATGCTGTTGTTTGATTGTGCTGTGCATATTCAACTTTGTTGGTTTCTCTTGCTTTAAGTTACTTATCAGCCATTCAGAGTTTAAGTTTAGTAAATAATCTAGATACACTATTTAGAGATTATTAGCTACATAAGTAAAAGTCAATATGTGTGGTCTGGTGTCATGGTTAAAATTGTTGTCAGTATATTGGGTTGCAGTACATATATATTGATCTTTTAAAATCTTATTGCAATGTGCAATGACAATGTCTTCTGTACAAGTGTCCAAGTGGGTGGGGGGAGAAAAAAAATGTATTTTGATTGCACAAATATGAGATCCAACAATATCCCATAGGTGTCTTTTGTGTTAATAGTTGTGATCCTTTTAAAAGAGAAAGAATAACAAATTTGGTGAATTAGAATTAGAAGAAGCACCTTGTCCAATAGGTGTTTGATGAATTGCCTCGTCCACATATGGAGGTGTGTGTTTCAATTTGTTGATACTCTAAATGTTTTTGGAAATAATTTAATCGATCTTGCGATCTGTAATTTTTCTCTAAAAGAACTCAATAAGAACATTTCAATATTTTACTGATTCATAGTCTCTTCGTTTCTGCACTGTTTCCTGCGCTGTAATCTATGTGACGTAATGCCTACCTTCTCTTTGATTCAGAAAGATATTAATTGTTCCTTGGGAATATTGGCAGCTTCAAGATTATTGGCATTTTTAGATCTCAAAATAGATAGATAATATGTTGATAAGGCACTGAATGGGCTGAGTCTACAAATACGTTATCTCTGTTCTGAGGTGGTTCAGTCACAGGGTGTAGAAGCAAATCTAAAACACACAAATGCAAAGATGGGAGAATAGGCAGGGGACTACAAGGTGTCTCTGCTCTCTTCTTGCCGACATGACCAAAGGTGAGTTTGGGAAATATGGAATGGTGTCTACAGGTTTTCATCATCTCTGAAGTATATTTTCTCATGTAAGTTGTGTCTGAGGTTTTCATCGCCTTTGAAGTATATTTTCTCAGAGTAGAAGGTTGCGAGGTTTCAATGCTCTTCTTACAAGGTCAGTGGATTATTATCAGCCACCTGTTTATAGTTTCTTCTAGCTGTAGTTCTTGAGAAGCCTAGATTGTTACATATGTGTTCTTTAAGTTTCGCACAATGGTCTGGTTATTCACATATGCAGTTTGTAAGTTGAATTCACCAATCAGTCCACCATTGTATCTTCAGAGAAAAACATCCCTGCACACATACATGATGAATAGAATTTGTCTTCAACCAAACTCGATTTTTTCTAATTGTGCACTACTTTAAAATCGCTAAATGTGAACTAACTTGTGGAGCTTGGTTTTGACAGGGCATCTGTCATTCAAGTGCACCAACCGTTCAATGGGAAATGAGGAGCAAGCTGCTGCATTCTTGATTGGTGGTTAGACTCCTGAGAGCAGCAGTTTCTGGCATTCTGTTTGTTGAACCCTTTCCTGGGTTGAATATTGATATGAAAGTGCTCAAAGGACTTTTAGATATGTTTCATGTTCTCTTGTTTCCGAGAACAAACACTTGTTTTCTATACCTTATACATAGACTGATAGATACCTGGATGGAGGCAAAACTGTGAAGATTTATCCTCTTATTAAACTGGAGGTTTGGGAGCTTTTAAGTGTGAAACATCTAGCAAAAAAAAGAAGATGGACCACGTCTACTTTTGCCCATTATTTTTAAATGATAACCATAGAGTGGACGATGTTATACTTTTCTGTTTTGCCATGCAATCACTAGCTAGGCCACACGATTCTCCACGGCCCCCTTTATCTCCCTTTTTTTTTTATCTCTTGGTTCATGTCAAGTGATTTCGAAGTTTATTTTACCTGACATTCTTTGGGTAGCAATAGTTCATGGAATGCATTGTTATATTAGCAAAACACTGGATTTGTGCTCACTTCAATGCTATGGATAAATGACAAAGTATAATTACTCAAATACTTTGTATTTGATAGAATTAATTTTAGACTTAACGTAAGCCGTTACGTTAGCACGGGCATTATACTAGTCTTATTAGCGACTCAAAATAATCATACACATTATAACAAAGTCTGCTTCTTCGGCAGGGCAATCCTACTACCTGCCTTGTAGGCTCAGGAACACGGTATTTACAACATGACTTCACTATCGCCGAGGCTGAATCAAGTGAAATGCGATGCCCAACTGAGATGTAGATTGTCTTCAATGAACCAGGGCAGGAGCGCAGTGCCCGGCACAAACGAACTATTCAGTTCCACCAGCTTAGCTAGGCAGAAAAGAAATAATCATGCATGCGACAATTTTCAGCTGCTGGCTAGTTTTGATCTCATCAAACAAGTTTCTGCCGACATCGGGGGCCTTACTATGCTTATTAAGGTGCCCCTTCCGGCTCAAGCGAAATGTTCATGAGTTAGATGTATGTCCTGTTGATAGGAGAACAACGGTTCCCACAACCCAGCTCGTTTAACAGTGCGTCATGCCTTGCTGAAAATGGGCAAATTTTTATTTTCAATGCATCCAGGTATTACAATCCCATTTATATTTGTATATAATGAGTTTGATCATCGCTGCATCAGCCATCAGGGCAGTGCTTCTCCTGAAATTAGCATCTTCCTGACGTCTATCCTGTCGCAGCAGCAGAAGTCGATGCCGTCGCTGGCATCATTTGGGAGGCAACGCCCGCCAGGGTAGCCATTCTGCTTGCACCAGCCGTTGCAGTTCGGGTAGGCATTGCACGGGCCATAGCAATCGTACCTCGCCTCCGCTGGAACCACAACAATCGATAAAACCATAACCACTTTGCTTGTATTCAGTATTACAGCACTGCATAGCATGCATATAAAGCTTTGAATACAGTTTGATGAATGATCGTTAGGCATGCATACCATAAGATGACAGGGTAAAAACTATGAGTACGGCGACGGCGATCCTGCAGAGTACGGCACCAGAAATCGATGTAGCCATGACTGTCAGCTGTGATTCAGCAACCTTCTCTTTTCGTCCTTCGGTTCTGCAACTTGCTGAGCCAGAAAATGGTGATGACACATCGACGACGATGTGAGGTTATAGATAGGGCCCGCCCGCTCATCTGCAAATAGTGCCTAATTTTATAAATAAATCTATATCTATATATTTTACATCTATATATACATATATCTACATTTATACCGTAACGTTAAAAAAACAAAAATTTCTCTATACCTAGTTATATACATCTATCTAATACATTAGTAATATTAAAAGCAAAAAATTCTCTATCTCTACACATCTACATCTATACCTTAATATTAAGAAGCAAAAACAACAACACCAACAACACCATAGCCTTTAGTCCCAAGCTAGTTGGGGGTAGGCTAGAATGAAACTCATATGAAACAGTACAAAAGAACGTAGAAAGGCACAAGACAAAAGGATAAAGATTAGGGTAGAAAAAAAAAAACTAGATGTAACGGATCTCTTTTTTGTGATCAAGAATCCAGAAAGATTAGAAACCAACGATTTTTGGTACACAACCAGAATGTTAGATTTCTCATAGTAATGTGGGCTTCGATCTCCCAGTGTTTTACCATTCAAAGTATAGTACAATCTTTCCTACTAAATGCCTCCTAATGAAGATTTTTTTTTTTTTTTTGATAACATTGCGCTAAGACTAGTGCTAGTATTTTATTACTAATACTAATTAAAACACTAGAGGAATTCCACCATTTTAGTAGCGATAGTTTCAGAGCTGGTTTTGTATTGCTGTACCTGGAACGTTTTAGGGACATCTCTGATACGTCCGTGGTTGTGTTTTCACAACGGAGCAGATGACCACAAATTGCTTTGATTTTTTTGGAGGACCAAATTGCTTTGATTTGATTCTACTATTTGCTCTGCTCGTAAGCTCGTTGATGTGTGGGCATAGTGGGCCACCAACAGATCAACAAAATCAGATCGATCGAAGAAAGCATCACAATTGCTGTGCTGGCCGGCCGGAAATGGCCGATGCTCAGGCCCCTTTCACACGACGGACGTCACTACTTTCAAAACAGGGCGCCGCCTCCTCTTCCCGCCCGCATCCTCCATCTTGATCAAGTAACAACCTAGGATGGAGGCCCCGGCGTCCTCGTCGTCCCAACCTGCCGCCACCGAGGTTGAGGTATGTCACCCATCGTCGTATTGGTTCCCATCGTATATCTGTTTCGAAAAAACAGGGCGCGGTGACCCGTCGTCTGCCTCTCGCCCAGCATCCTCCATCTAGCATGAAGACCCCGGATTCACCGGCCCTTGACGAGACCTATCCTGCCGCCAGTGATGTCCTGTTGCCCTCGTCCCCTCAGGAGATCCAAACTCCCTCGTCCGAGACCAAATCTGTCGGCAACACCACCCCCACCAGTGAATCGCTCTATCGGGCTGACCTGCTTAGACCCTTGATGCAGCAGTGGGTGGAGTTATCGGAGGAGTCCTCTTCTGGTTCGGTACCGCCGATGTGCATGGTCATGTTCCCAGGTATCATCCGGGTGGATTGTGGATCCACCTCCTAATAAATTTGTAATTTCATTTTTTATTTGCTTGTTCATGTTATCTTACTTGTCTGGTTCTGGATTAAACCATTCGCTTCTCGTGTTTGATTGATTGACGACACTGCATCTCCCCCATGCTTGTCATTTTCGGCCCTAGTTTATCCACTGTACTGTATTATCTTATTGTGGATCTGGATCTAATTATCTTTTCTATCAAAAAATCTTCGGAGAATAACTAGCAGTGGCGGCTACAGGCAAATATACCCTGGTGCTTTGCTTCAGTAACTTGCAAAACTTTGTTTAAATACATGGTAAAAAATAAGTTTGTTAAATGGTTATTAAAAATTACCCCTGGTGCCTGTGCACGAGGGGAGCCATAAACGTGGCGTCGCCCATGAGAATAAGGGTTGGTTATGAGGATTTTTTTCGGACTGTATTTTCTTACTATGCATATTGATCTAATTATTTTATCTATCAATAGATCTTCTTGAAAGAATATGGGGATGGGAAAGGTTGCTACCCGACATTCATGGTTCTGTTGACTGGCACGAGTACAAGAGCTACCTTGTGCAGTATTTAGAGAAGAAGAAGATGTTTCAGAAAAAAAATCACTCAAGAGGGGGAGGATCTCTGTGCGAAATAAAAAAAAAAATGCTTGGGCGTGCCAGTGTACTAAAGTACACAAAAACAAACAAATAGAGGGAACACAAACTTTATTCATATTTAATGAAAATACAAATATATGTTCCCGATACAAATGCGCTCCATGGGTAGCCTGCTTGCGGCAATCGACATAGGCGATGTGGTGGGTTCATGGTTCTAAGGGCCTCGAAAGCTCTAGTTAATTACCCCCGTGAGTCAGGGCTCACAGTACCTCCCGATTAAGCTGTGTTGGTCGCCGCCGCCGGTCTTCGCTTCACTTCTCCATGCATGTGTGTTGGTGTAGATGTGGATGGCGTTAGCGTGTCCATGGCCTCGTCGGTCCATGAGCCGGTAGAACGTGGCTAGAGTATTAGCCACGTCGCTTTGTGTCGTTCGCCTCGTCGGTGTCGAGCGGCACATGTCGATGTAGTGGTAGAAGCACGCAGGGTCGGTGTAGATCGGATTGACTTAGACTTCCTTAGCAACGTCGCCGGGTACGCTGTGGAACTTGATCACGTGATGTAGTTGAAGTAGAAGGCCTCGTCAGCCTGTAAGTCGATGTAGCGGATGTAGTGTAGCTGAACTGAATGAGCGCGTAGTGGTGGTAGTAGATGGAGCCGTAGTAGCACGCACGGCTCGCATGTCTCGGCAGCTTCACCTGAAAACATATAAAATGAGGAAATTATAAATATTAATTAAGGGCTCGAAGATCGGTCGAGCTCCTCATGGCTTCCTTTGCATTTAATTTGCACCGCAAGGCATATTTTCTTATTAGAGGTGATTCAGGCACAGGCCTATGCACATATATGCTTATGTATACGTGCAGCTTGGCCATGATGATCGCTCCTGGCTTGTTAGCATAAGTATGAGCACACACATGTGCAAACACCCATATACATGCATGAATGCGTCGTTGCCGAGACATGGTGGTGCACCACCTCGTCGTTGATCTTGACGGCGCGACGCGGAGTAGCTCGGTCCACATCGCAGTGATAGGTACATGGTACGGGCGTTCGTCGATCAGCCACTGCTTGGCGTGCAGGCTGAGACTCCGACCTCCTCCCTAGTGCGAGGGCGTCGTTGCCGTAGTTGCGGAGTTCGACGATGACGTCCGTACTCTGCCTCGGTGACACGGCGACGTCAATGGTGTAGATGCGGAGCCATGGTTGACGGCGTCCGAGCTCGCCTCCGTACGTGATGCAGCGGCGTGCGTTGGTGATGAAGACACCGCTGACGAGAACACGTCGGCGACTCTTGTATGGAGGTGGTTGTCCTCAGGCAGATACGTGCATGCGTCGATCCTTCCTTCATCTCCTTGTCACTGTGTGACTCCGAGCGTGCCGGCGGTTCTGCTCTCATCATCTTCTTGAGCGACGATCGTCTCCCGCCTCTCCTCCGGCTTCCTCTGGACGTGAGGATAGCCTGGCTGTGGATGGATCTCGCGAGCGCCGGCGTGGTCGCGCGCACAGCTGTGCTCCGCTCCCTGGCTAGGCTGAACCAGCCGATCTCCTCCTCAGAGACGTGCACGGTTGCGGCTGTCTTGTGTGTAGATCTGGGACTAGACATATGAAGGCAGCGCCGCCGGATGCCCTTCTCGTCACAGCCGCCAGACGCCATTGTCGTCATCTCGCGAAACGGCCCTCGATCGATCACCTCATCTGGTGGCTGTTGGTAGACCGGCCGGCTACTCGGCGTCGGCGTCACGGTATAGATCGGGCTGGACGAAGCCGGCACCATACCGGCGGCCAGGCAGCCTGACGGCGCATGTGATCCCCTCCTTCGCGTGGTTCCAATCCTCTTGACGTGAGGATGGCTCCATCCTCCATGTGGACGGATCATGGCCGGCGGTGACTGCTTGCCTTCCATCTTCGGCGCCTATTAGGGGCTGCCTTCATCTGCTCAGCCCTCCAATCGACCGGGGGCATCCTTGGCCCCCCTCGTGGAGTAGAGGCCTTCTTTATATAGGTAGTAGCTAGGGTTGTTTAGGTGACTGCCGAGGATACCTTCTGCGCCGCCACAAGTTTGTTGGAGGCCGAGAGATATCCGGCCCTCTCGTGCTTATCCATCCGCTACCAATCAACTAGCCATTCTCAAAAAAAAAAAAAAAACCAATCAACTAGCCAAAAATATCTTTGGCCGTGTGCACTTGACGATGTTTCATCGAGATCAAATTATCAGTTAGCTTCCTTCTCGCAAAGTCCATGACATGTGGACCCGGCAAGATGCCATGCTATTGAATCACGAAGCAAACCGGATATGCACACACATAAATATCTAGCTAGCTCGGCAATTCATAGTTGATATAGGTGTATGCGCACTCAATCCGGATCAACTCACGTATTTATCAGACATGTATACGCAAGTGTCATATATTCTCTGGATGTGCATCGCACATCGTACCGTATTGACTCAGGCCGGTGTACAATTATACAGAAAAATACATGATATATATAGATAGAGACCGGCGTATATATGAGCACTACAGCCGGTTCTAGATATATGCAGGCGCGTATATCAGAGGCGCACTGTTAGCTTGTTTGTTTACATGTCGAGGCACATATATGCAAAGCATGGCCCCCAGAAGACGTTGAAGCCAACACAAATGGCTCCTAGCTTATACGTGTACATACTTATTGGCTTGCTAGCTTTCTTGATTGGCACGTCGAGGTGTACATGCATACATGGCACTATGTGCTACGTACACAAGTCCATGCAATTGTTGCTAGTTTCTTTCTCGGCCAACTTAACATGACCAAAAGGAGCACCACACATTAGCTTGTCACAGTCCAAGGCATAATGCAATTTGCTTCCTATTTTCCTTTATTAATGCTCTTCTCAATAGCACGTGTGATGATTAAACTTGAATACAAACTAGAGAAGATTTTCGTACAAAATCTCGTCAAACAGAAGAATGCTTTGAAAGTTGTTACTGGTGAAGTAGCCCTGGTTGATGCCGTGAACAGTGTAAGCTCATCTCTGGTTGATGCCGTCAACAGGGTAAGCTCCTCTATCTCCCTCTCGCCTCCACAAACCCAAGGGGCGTGTGTGGATCACCGGATTGAATTTTAGTCCGCCCATAATATCGTGGGATCGATAATAATAGGCTAGACATGGACAAATAAAAAAAAAATATATGGCATCCAAAATCAGTTCATATTAGTTCTTATTTGTCAAAAATCAGTTCATATGTAGTCCTATTTGCCAACCAAAACCAGAACTCAAGTTTAGTCCAGGTGATCCAAGCACCCCCAAATTATGGCTTGCCCATTTATATTTAATCGATACATACAGTTGTTTATTAACTCGTCCTTTCTTTGCACCATGTAACAATCCTCTCTAGTGTATTGAGGCTGAGGGAAACTCGTCAGGAACTGCCATTGCCGTCTATCTTCTGAAGAAATCTGCCTGATCAAAGGTATCAAGGCCCGAGCAAGGGATTTGGTTCAATCAGTTGGTGAATATCCTGTTGCAGCTGCAACCTTACTGGTATGCATGTCACAAACTGTACCAAAATGTGCCATATCTAATCCTGTTAATAATTGTTTGATGCTAACCATTCTTTCTCCACCAATTTCAAATGATGGTTCCAAGGCCATCACGAAGGAAGCTGAGTTGATGGCAGAGATGGAGATTCGGTCTATTGGTACCATTGTGATGCGTGCTTTAGCCCATCAGATTCGACAGGCGACCTTTAATCTTATTCTCTATAGAGGTTCTGAATCTGGAGTTGTGATTGCTGTCATGGTGGTATGTTTCTGTTACAAATAAGCCGATACTTAGCTAAATTTATGGCATTATTCTTTTTATGCTGACACATTTGTAACCATTTACCAAAAAAAAAATATAATGTATTGAAGGGTCTTATAGAAGAGTGTAAGCTCATTCTTGACGCGTTACGTGAAGATACTAGCGATGCAGACGACATTTTCGACGAAACTGCTAAGATGCGGCGAGGTATTGCAAAAGTTTTGACCAAACTTGATCAAGAACTATGTCAAGCTGTTAATGCTGGCACTGTCACTAGTGCAACAAAGAAGCTGATAGGGTATGGTGTTATTCAATTATTGTTTTTATGAATTTCGCGGATGTGGCTATTCTATTCTAATTGATAATAGGTCTAGCACTAAACTTTGAATAAACAATGAAAGGGATGACGAGAAGGGGAACATGAAGCCGGGCAAGAGTTTGCACAATGTCGTTGAGGATAGTGGACATGCACTAAAGAACAATGAAACTGGGTCGAGGCTGTGGCATGTAAGAACTCTTATATCATATCATTACTCGTCTGATTCGATCTTCGACATAATCTTCTTGTAGAAATCCTTGCTGACATCAATTTTTTGTTGCCGCAGTTTCGCCGCCATTGAGTGTCGATGAGCCTAGAACACATGGATGGGACAATGAGGATGTACAAACTCAAGGAATGGAGAAACATTCTTCTCATCAGCATGTACAATGTGATCGACATAAGAAAAAAATCCTCACATCAAGGTTGGAAAACAGTGGCAGGCAATGTCTAGGGACTGAACTGCAACATGATCAAAAGCAAAACAATTAATCTTTCAGGCTATGATGAAGATGAACAAGAGAACGGTGATGATACAAGTTCAAGTTCTGGAGCCACTGAACAAAGTAGAGGCAGATCAAAGAGAAGAAATGAAGCAAAGCCAGTGCCACGCATTGAAGAAACTATGTCAGTTATGAGTTTTAAAAGAGAACCAGCTGCAATAAAAGCACAGAACAGGTGTCAAGGACAAGAATTTTCAATGACAAGTTGCTTAGCTGTGTTGAACGACATGGCTGATTTGTCAGATGATGTAAAGATCAAGCTTCTGAGGTTTTCAAGGATCCTCTGGTAGAGAGATATTTCTAGGCTACGAAACAAGACTCCGTGCTTTGTGGCTGACTAAAGAAGTGAACAAGCTTGGAACTTTATCAAATGCAAGTAAGTTTGTTTTATTTTCAATGACCCCTTCCTTGTGAGAAATTATTTGCTTGTTATGTAGAACATATATATGATTAGAGAACAAACAGTAGCTACCTGATAGTCTGATGGACACTCTTTAGAACATGTAGTATATAGTATGCAATAAGTTCTACAAAGAAAAATAGATATCAATATCCTTATACGTATGCACATTAGAGAAAAAATAGAACAAACAATCCTTTCTTGTATGCACATTGCAGTCTAGCAAGCTAGCTATGTAACAGTAGATTTATATATGTATCATTGTTAGGGGATGGAACAATGGAAGTAGCACGATTAATCACAGAGAGCTAGGTAGCAGTAGATTTATATGTGTATCAGTGTCAGGAGATGGAACAATGGAAGCAACACTTGACTACAGAGATACATGCTCTATATCACAACAAGGTTCTTTGTAAAGTAGGTAGCCGCAAACATAGAAAGAAAGGGAAAAGAGCTAGAGAGGAAAAGGTTGAGATGAATCAGGCTAGAGTGGAAGCCGGCCGACAGCAGTTCTGCATTTTTTTAGGAACTATAAATATGACAACAGTTCTTTCATTCTATGAGAATTTAATAATAATAATAATAACTCCACATTGCAGGTTTGCAGATGCAAGTATGACAAGATGTTGCAAAAACTAGAGCATTTCTTTTGGCAGAGGAGCGCAAATGAATTGTTTACATAGTTTATTTATCCATGCTTTTTTTTATTCTTGTCTTTTACTGGATTGATGTATTGCTCATCTCTTGTAAACATGTGTGTGATGACTATAATCCCATTTTCTGAGCATGGCGTTTTGAACCAAAGCAGAGTATGTTCATGGTTTTGTAAGGTTTGTCGTTTGCTTATGTCAATATCTGGAATGGTCCACAGCCCTGTAAGCTATCAGGCTGGCCAATGTCACCTCGTCTAGTCGTCTACATGATTGTTGCCTGGAATGTTCTGTGCTTTACGTGGGTTTCTTGCGCACAATAATTTACACCTGTAAACATCTTACAAGTATATAATTTGGGCAGAAATTTTACAGATGTTTTAGAGATGTGCAGAAGTTGTTTCATGTTGATACATGCTATGATGCTACACATCTGTTTCTGAAAATTCAACAACAGCGAAGAAGATCAAGATCCCAATGTGTCATGTTACAGCTTACGTTGAAGAACAGTTAGTTTTGTCATCATTGCCGTGGTTTTGGAGCTTCTGCAGGAAGGCCTTTGATCTTATATCCGCCTAAAGCATAAAAAGAACAACCTATCTTATTAGCGACTCAAGAAATAACCATACACATTATATCAAAGTCTGCTTCTTCAGCAGGCTAATATTACTCCTACCTGCCTTGTAGGTTCAGGAACACGGTATTTACAACATGACTTCACTATCGCAGAGGCTGAATCAAGTGAAATCATGCCCAACTGAGATGTAGATTGGCTTCAATGAAGCAGGGGCAGGGGCGCAGCGCCTGGCACAAATGAACTATTCAGTTCCACCAGTTTAGCTAGGCAGAAAAGACATTTAGGTCTAGGTTGCAGCTCTTACCATGCCCCATTTTGTCCCAGATTGTCCAGTCAACAAAACCAGGTCCTTGTTGCAGTTCTCTTTTGATTCAAGCAGTGTTCTAACTTCTGACTGGCTAAGGCCATCTACATGATGTAGCTACACAGTTGAAACATTGAGGTATGAGAAATTGAATTCGGTGGCAATAATCCCAACAGCTAGATATCTATTGATGTACTTGTGAGTTGAAACTGCACTATTGCAGTGAAGTAACCTACATTTTTCCAACTCCAATAGTAGGAACATCTGCAAGGACGCCAAGATGACAAGCTAAACCAAAACCTGCTGAATCCAGAGGTTAGAGGGTCACCCTTAGCGACATACATTAAAATACTAATGCAATTAAGAATATAAAGAGCAGTTCCGTTGATTTTACATTCAGCTTTGTGGGTTATTTATATGCATATCAGACAAGATGAACCATATCACCAATTCTTCATGCTGAGGGTTCACACAGTTTTTTTTTTTTTGAGGGAGGGGTTCACGCGCAGCTATGAGGGCACAAAATGGCAATGAAACAGAAAATGCTCCATTTTCAATGGATGCTAATACTAATAACCTAGAAAAATTGAGAAAAGATTGTCTATTTAACCAAATCTTTCCAATGAGGATCCATATATATTAAGGCAGTTTGCTTTCAAAATAGGAAATGGTGTCACAGAGGATGTGATTAGACAGCATCCTATAACATGAATAATCTTTCTAAAATGAACCAAGGTTTTCCTTTCAAAACTAAATAAAATAAACTAAGGATATTATGAAATCAATAACAAGATGCACACATGACAGATTAGATTATATTACAATCTATCTATAAAATCTAAGTTTACATGTACAAAATCTAAGCATTAAAGTAGCTATAGCTATATGCAAAAGGCTAGTTACTTGAAACCATTACTGTGAAAATGAGACTGACAGTATGAGAAAGCGGTTAATGTGTTTTACCTCGCGGATGGAGTAATCCATTTCCATCAACCATGAGCAACTGTCAGGGCAGAATGGTAAACCTTAGAAAAGGCACAGGCAAATACAGTTAAAAAGATATATTTATTTAGAAAATGCTATAATATCCTATGGTCATTATGCAAGACATCTCATAAACGAAAATGATTCATCATAGTAAACATAATCGCTTGAACATTAGAATTCTTCAAATGTATACTCCAGTAACCAGTAAATGTATTTACATGACAATAAAAAACGCATATGCCTTGTTTCCTATCCCCTTATGCAACCTGACATTTTAGAAATGATGGTATCACTTACAGTTGAAGTATACAAAAATTTTTTTCCCCACTAAATTTCTTGTTGCAGTAATCGAAATAATTTTACCTGAGGGTAGAAATGAGATGCATTGATCTTCACCTTTTCAAGAGCCCAAGAAGAACTGGAGCCTGCAATGAAAGATACCCTTGTTTACTTGTTCATAATACATGTTGGTACATTTTTAACACCAACATGAAAGTATAATATCATCATTTTTTTTATCAATGAACATAAAATAAAGAAATTAAGACATGCACCCATCTACAGATCTATGAATTTGGATTGATCATACTAGAATCTCTTGGCTCTAGACTTTAGCGCATAAGAAGAGCGAACAGTTAGTAACAGGGCATGTCACACTTCTTATAGTAATGATAACAATTTATTTATTGGTTGATATGTGCAGGAAACAGGAAATTTTGGATGAAAACAATCGCATGCCCAAAAATGAATATACCTCTCTGAATGCAAGAAATCCAGGAATATATGGCACTTGCAGTCGAACAACATTGAACTCTTCATGGACAACTTCTAAAGTATCAGCATTGAGGGCGACCACTGCGGGCATGCTGTGGATGGGTCTTCCTTTAAGAAGCTAATGTCAGTCCCACCAATATACTTCAGTCTGCACCTTTCATGTTCATCTGAACCTGAGCCCACCGAAGGTAAACTCCAGAAAAATTCATCTTCAAGAATAAGTTTACTCTTGAGCATGTCTTGTGTTCTGTATGACCAAAACACAGGCAAGATATATAAGTCAACTCCTGGCAGACTGAAGAGATGATTACAAACTGGTGGTGCAAGGGGACGAAGGCATACTTGATCCATTCTTGTTTCTGCAGCACCAAGTCATGGTCATCTCCTTCTTGGTACGTTTGAGCATCATCCATTCCTATTGTACTCCTCACGAGACAGCTAATTCTTGCACGGTGGTTCTGAAACCCTCAGAGAAGATGTCAAACCCTGACAAATCTAGCCGTCAACAAAATGTGAATTGGGTGATTCAGCAAAAGGTTGCAGAGTGATGTTCAAAATAATGAGTAACCGATCAATTTTCACACCTAGGGCTACTATCAAAGTATGTAAACCACCCACACTACTTGTCAAATACCACCCACACTAGGTGTATAATACAGATAGATACCAAACCTAATAACTTATAAATGCAAAAGTTTAGATGATATCTCAATTCCATGCTTAAATCAACAGCATGGACCTAACTAATGAAGGTTTGGTTTGCCCTCGGCCTCTCATACTTCATCAAAAATAGCATTTTAATGTCTTGGTCCTCTTCATTCTGGAATTCTACAAAAAAAATTAACAAAGACACATAATTTTTTTTTTTTGACGAAACAACAAAGACACCTAATTATTCATGGGAACCGGCAAATGGCAAGCGACATGAGGGTTTCTGATCTGGGGAATTTTAACACTGAGATAAATATCAGGATCTGGGAATTTACCTTCTGCTGCTGCCTCGCTGGAGACTGGAATTGGGCCTGGCTTGCTGTCCACTTGTCGTGGCCGCGTGCCGGCTGCCCGGCCGGCGCCCCGCCCTGCTGCTATGCGCGCGTGCTGACCAGCAGCTAGCAGGAAGCACCTCGGCTGCCCGCCTCCAGCTGGACGACCAGGGTAGCGCGGCCGCGGGTGGTGGGGCTTCACCGTCCGTTGTCCGATGCAACGGCGATTAGGAAAAAGAGCCGGGAGAAGAAATCAGAGCGAGACGGCGGCGGTCGCGCGGACGCTGTAGCCTATATGTAGCCTTGGGCCCCTTTTCTTAAGTGGGCTGTCAGTTGGGACCTGGGACACCGAGGGGCCATATCATATTGGGCCAGCAAACACAGCACCCAGAAATCCATTATTCACCGTTCAGAAATGCACATACGCAGTCTAACCGTAGACCATACACCAACAAGCGAAAAACTAAGATCGATAGTCTCTCTAAAAAGGGCTAGACCGATACAATAATACCATTGAATTCTTAAATAAATTTAGAAAAAAATAAACAAGAAAAACACCTAGAAGGGATTTAAACTTACCTACAATTTTCGTTTTAAAAGAGTAAATGCACTACAAGTCCTCAAATTTTTGATAGATTCCTATCTGGATCCCAAACTAAAATTGTTATGATCTATGCGTGCCATGCACTAAACATTTATTTTATATCTTAGATGACATTTTAAATTGTTGTTTAGTCGGTATGCAATTTTATATCTCTTTGTAAGTTGTTTTCAATTGTGCAAGTATTTGATTTTGTAAAAATTATTGTAAAAAAAAATTATAAAAATTCATACACCTAGAATATACTCCGTACATCGGTTTCACCTCACGCAATGCTATGGGGCAAAACAGCCGCTTCAGTGAAAAGTACTAGAGACTATTTGGATTGGATGACTAAAACATTAATAACTCTTATTTTAGTCAATTTTAGTCACTTAACTTTTAAATAATGGTGACTAAAATATAAGAGATGACTAAAATTAAGATCGCTAAGTTAGGCATCCTCAACTTTTATATTTTATTATTAGTTAGTTACCTGACTAATAATCTAAACACCTAGTATTTGCGTGAGCAGCAGGCTAGCTCCAAACCGCTTGTGGACAATGTACCAATGACGTGAAAATTTTCAAAGTTCGTCCGCGCTGGCACCAGACTTTTGCGTCGCGAACCAAGTGACGAAATCGAAGCTTCGAATACCGATGAAATCAGCTGACAGCCTGCGCGAGCGCAACGGCAACTCCCAAGCGCTGCCTCGGTAACACAGCCCCTCCCCTATTTAGCTCGCCACGAGGCCGGCGCGGGAGCCATGCCCGCCGGCCACCGCGTGCGTCGATCGCCGCCGCGGCTGGTGCGCCACACGCTTTCTACACGCACGCATCTGTCACCGCCTCCGCGTCATGGCCAACGCCGCCGCGGCAGCCGGGCGGCTCCTCTAACCGCGGCGCTCGTGCTGCTCGGCGTCCACCGTCCCCGTGGCGGCTCAGGCCAAGTCGGAGGCCGACGCGCTGAACGAGTTCGGGGCGACGCTGCGGGGAGCCGGACGGGACGGCGGCCCGCCGGGGCAGCTGAACCAGTGGGAGACCAGCCAGGCCGCGCCATGCATCGACAACGTGACGCAGTGGACTGGGGTGAAGCGCTGCGTCAATGGCCGAAGTGCAGGTCCTGCGGCTGGAGGCCTCTAGCTGCGGGGCGCCGCGCCGGACCTCGCGCTGCTCGCGCCGCTCAGGGCCTGCA
Source organism: Hyparrhenia diplandra (assembly GCA_015847255.1). NCBI lineage: Eukaryota > Viridiplantae > Streptophyta > Magnoliopsida > Poales > Poaceae > Hyparrhenia > Hyparrhenia diplandra. The sequence goes on from JADLZK010011313.1 coordinate 141,181, forward strand.
CTCGCTCAGCCTCGGCAACAACAACCTCACGGGCGCGTTCCCGGACGTGTCCGCGCTCCCCGCGCTCAGGTTCTCGCTCCTGGAACAGAACAGGCTCGCCGGGCAGCCCCGACAGCGCGTTCGCGGCCCTTGGGGGCTTCAAGCTCAACCTCTCTGGGAACGCCTTCTTCGGGCCGATACCGAGCTCCATCGTGTCGTCCGCAAGCTGCTGTCCGTCGACCTCTCCAACAACAACTTCTCGGGCCCCTATCCCGGGAGGGCTCAGAGTTAGGCGCCAATGTCCATCTCAAGGTGAGGTTACTTCGTCATGGTTTTCCTGTCGGTTGACATGGAGCTTCTCTTTGATGCATGCAATGGTTACGTTTTTTACTGTTTCTTGTTTGGCAAATTTTGCTATGGTAGAGTAGTTTAGAAGACTTGTCTGCGGATATGTAGCTGATGGAATGTGCAATTAGTACTTTAGTACTAGGATTTATTTATTTAGTTAGTTATAATGTGAATAATTATAGAAGATACATGTAATGTGAATCAAACTCATGTCAAATTATTCTTTTTTTTTGTTCGCCACCACCACCGAGATCGATCCCGATGTCACCTTTCAAGAACAGTAGATTAATGTACACTTTTATTAACTTTAATGATGTATAGAATCTGAATTTTATTAACTAATCATGTATATAATCTGAATATGCCAAAGGACTCTAGCTCAATTGGTTAGAGCTTTCCAACGGCACCGCTAAGTGGTGAGTTTTAATCCTAGTGGGAGAGAATTTTTTAGGTTCGGTGTAACGAAAACCCCGGATGGTGTAGCCCCTTGGTGGTTTTTTCTCACTTTTCTTGTTAATGAAATATATGGTGTGGGTGGGGGGCTCTCTCCCCCTCCGATCGCGTTTTTATATATTTATATAATCTAAATATTGGTCAAATTTTATGAAGTGGCATGTGAATCTGTTGGTGCTTCCACTGCACACTGAAACACTACTAATGTTTCATTTCATTTTACAACTAGAGATGAACAATTGAGCTTACAGTATTACCTCTAGCATGTAGCTAATAATTTAAGTGTTCATCTTTGGTCCTTGCCTCACATGCCCTAAGATCCAAAAGTTCCTTGTCATTGAAATCTTCAGGGAACAATCTTCTCTGTGGTCCATGCCGTTGCCCTCCCTCGTCATCGGGATGCCATCCATGAGCATTAAGGTAATGATCACCATCTCCATCGTGGTGGTCGTGTTTGGATCAGTACAATGATTTGAAGAGGAAAAAGCTACAGCTGCAGCGGCGGTGCCGACTTTTTTTGAGGGTCAAGAGTACTTATGTTTGGTGTGAGAGAGATTGCCACATGATTTTTAGAGTTCAAGGGGCGGCACCCCTGCCTTTATATTGAAAAACCAACATTTACACGTATACATCATTCATACCAACAACAGTTACTCTCTCTCGTTTTGGTATTAGAAGTCGTTTAGATAAGGTTTGAGTCAAAACATTGGGAATATAAATCATCAATAATTTTTTAAGTTGTTGTGTTTGTAAATATGAAAATTATATGAATAGATTTTTCTTAAAAAATTTACTTCAATAGAAGTATATATATCACATTTCCATAAATATTTTTTATAATAAATGAGGTCAAAGTTGTGTTTTGGAGCAGGTAATCGCATTTTGTCCTAAACCACTTCTAATACCAAAGGAGGAGTAGGCAGGAAAAAAGGGCAGTGTGCGTTTGGAACACGGGAATGCAAAGCAGAGAAAAAGGAAAAAAACACGGGAATAGGGTATAGTGAAAAGTGAAAAAACTCTGAATTCCAAAACACAAGAATAAATACTTTGAGGTGTTTGGATTGCGGGGAATAGGCTTGATGGTCATGTGTCTCTCTAAGCACCAATTATATCGATTCATGCATCTTCCAACACATATATATAGAATTATAAAAACTCATTAGTGCTTTTTTTTTTTTTTTACAAGTCTACGGATTTTTTTTTTACCACCATAACATAGAAGCTACATATCGGTTCAAGTATTGATGGCGGCTTCACGGGCTGGCTAGCGTTGAGTCACGGGCTACAAGCTTTTCTTCTCTCTTCTGTCCCTACTATGTACTTTTTGCTCTTTTTTTTATCTCATCCCTCTTTGTCGGCGTCAAAGTGAGCTTGCAGCGACAAAGTGCCGGCTTGTATGCACTCATCGGTTGCGACAATTGTAAAGGAAAGAAAACATGGGATTGGGTGGATTGTTTTTTTAGGTGTGAAATCGGCATCTACCTCTGAGGAATCCAAAGGAAAGGAAATCTCAATTCTCAAATTTCCAAGGCACTTTCGTAGGTTTTTTCCTCCATTCTGCTGGTTCCTACGATTTCCTTTGAAAATCCTCCAATCAAACAGGCCCTTAACCATTAGCCACACCAAAAGCCATACAGATGGCTACCAGCTTGTAGTTTCTATTGAGGAGCCTCAATGGTTTCTATTGAGTTTTTATGATTTTATCCTACGGTTTCTAGAGTATCGTATCAACTTTATACATTTTGGTCGATGGGTAAAATCTCCCTCAGCTATATAGTTTAATCTCGCAATTTTATAGCTACATCATTTAGATTTATATAAAATATTTGCGATCAAATGTACTATATGATTATGTAGCCACCTGCAATAGCATTTTCTGATTCATGACGGCAGCATGGATTAACATAAAAAAGCAATATACTTTTATTCTGAAAGATACAGAGATGTGTGCTAATAAACTTCACCAAGCATATCTCGTTACCCATATCTAAAAAATCACATTTTCATACAGACGGACTCGTGTCTGTGGCAATCTATGTATATCGTTCTCTTAACACACAGGGACAGCAACCACACGAGAAGAAAATAACCCTCTCGATGCCCGGGCAGCTACGATCGTGTCCATAAAGGGCGCGTTTGGTTCGCGTTTTTGGCCGAGCCATGCCCATGGGGGATGCGCGAGCCATGTTTGGTTGCCCGTGCCGCCCAGGAAGCGGCGGCCGGATCGTTTTCCTCCCCCGTGCATCCGGGCGCCCGAGGGAATCTTCCGTTTCTGGGGGGGAGCGGCTGCCGTACCGGTTGTTTCTCTCACTAATGATGTTTTTAGTGAATAGTGGTAAATATTAGGTGATATTAATGTATTTTATGGATAATTAAGACTTTGATTAGATAAAATAAGTCCTTTAAAACTGTATTTACACAAAATAAAAATTATAATCATCATTTTTAATATTTTTAATCTCATCACGACTTATATCGTCTGAGCAATGGCGCAGAGGCTCTCTCTGGCAGCACGAATGTTCACAGCAAACATGATGATACTGCGTCTGCTGCTTTTGCACATGCGGGAAATTGCGGACGAGAAAAACGGAGAAGGGAACCACACGCACCCTCGCATGGATCACTCACGAATCTTGGCCTTGCATTCAGTTCAGAGGGTTCAGAGTATCAGGAGACCTCAGCCAGCCGGGGCTTTTGCCGGCATCTTCGGCGTCGAGAGAGAATTGACCTTTATTTCTTGTAGGGAAGTGGGTTTAAGCCAAAATGCCGTTAAATTTTTGGGCTTCCGCTCGTTTGCCCTTCCAAGGGTTGCACTCCTGTTAAAATGCCCGATGTCCAATTTCACTGTTTTATGCATTCTTTCTTACTCGTTTTACCCTTCTGCCTTTCCTCTTCTAGCTTTCACGGTCACGAACGAGAACGGACCAAATCCGCTCCTCGCTCACGCATAGAGCCCGGCCCGTCCGTGCGCCGCCGCCGCCGCCGACCCCGTCGCCAGCCGCCGCCGCCGGGGCCAGGCAGCCCGACGGCGCGGCTTCGGCTCGCGACCGGGGCCGACGCTCCCGCGCGCCGCGCAACTGCAACTCGCCTCGCGAGCACGTCCGGCACTCCGCGGCCTCGCGACGCAGCCTGCCCATCGCAACGCCCCACGCGTGGTCTCGTATATATCGATCGATCTCTGAGTGTCGCAGCAGTAGTCCACTGGTACTGCCACAGAGGGCAAACCGGAAGAACGACGACGAAGTTGCATGCACACACGAACAGTTTCACATATTTTTACTCCTACATATAATAATAAAGTTGTACAGATCAGTATATTTGCATGACCAAAACAACTGCAAGCATGCAAGATCCATGGGTTACTTTCTCCGCTCGTCGAGACGGCAGCCCGGCGTCCCGCTGCCTTGCGGCACCGCCACACCAGCGCGGCCCTCCGCACAGTCTCTCACCGCGGCCACGGCGGACCCACAAGCGGCCTCGTGCCGCGGCTGTCAGGCCCCTGCACGGCCGGCTCGTGCACTCACGACGGCGGCCAGGTACTTTGGCGACCTGCAGCTGCGGTCCGACGCTCACCACGAGCGCGGATGGCCACGCGGCACCTACTCCGAAGATGCGGACGACGCTCCTCGGCCTCACGCCACAGCAGCGCCCGCGCGGTCCGCGCGGCCTCGGCTCCCCACCGGACGGCGGCGGTTGGCGCGTCCGGGGTCAGCGGCGGCGGCGGCGCGCGGACGGGCCGGCTATGCGTGAGCGAGGGGGTGGATTTGGTCCGTTCTCGTTCGTGACAAATGAAAGTTAGAAGAGGAAAGGCAGAAGGGGTAAAACGGGTGAGAAAAGAATGCATAAACAGTGAAATTGAACGTCAGGGGCATTTTAAGCGGGGAGAAGCGGGCTTTGGCAGCGAAGCGACGCTATAATGGCGTTTAGCGAAAAGCGCTCCATGGCGGCAAAATAGCCAATTTCTCCTCGACGATAGAGGAGCGTAAGGTTGGCGGGATGACGCAGGGAGGTGGGCTCCCAGCTCTGCACCCGGCCCCTTCTCGCCGTAAGCCAGCGCCGGTGGCAGCTTCAGCGTCCGCTTACCCCTGAAGAAACGTATCCACGAATGTAGCTGAATTCAGCAATATTTTCGAGATTCAGCAAAACCCAAGCAAAAAGGTGACTTGTTGTTGCTGGGTTCAGTGTTTTGAGTGTAGACGTTACCAGCAAGCGTGGCGGGATCCCTTCGCCGCCAACGATACCTGATCCCATCCTTTGATCACCTGAATGAAGCAAAAACGAGAAATACTTCTAACATGACACTGATTGTGATCATCTGCAGACTTAGTTTTAGTTCAGGCTAACCCTGCAGGTAAAGATTCGATTCTGACGAACTAGGGGCATCAGATTCAATCGTTTTTAGTTCACCCGGTACCTCTCTCCGACGCCGACGCGGAAGGTGAGCGGCTTCCCCGCGCTTGTAGCTGCTGTCGAACACCGTGCCATCCTCCAGCCTCCCGTGTAATGCGCCTGCACCGAACGACGCGGATGTGAGCATTGAGCAGGCAATTCGATCGACCACATCGATCAACAAGGGCGACGAGCTAGCGGTGACTGACTGACCCTGATGAGCTGCCCCTCCTGTGCGGCGGCGGCGGTGCCGACGACACGCGGTCACAGAAAGCGAGCTGACGGCGCCACCTCCAGCGGGCACTCCCCACCTCCTCCCTTCTTCCGCGGCTCCCGCCGCCCCTCAGGAAGAGGAGCACGAAGCAGGAAGGACGGCGGTCGACAGCACGGCGGCCACGGCCTCGCGTCGCCGGAGGACGAGGCCCGGGCAAAGGCGGGCGGCGGCGTGGAAGGAAGGAGCGCGGGGTGCCTCGCGGCGCCTGCCTGTGGCTTCCGGGATGCGGCGAGGGAGGAGGAGGAGGCGGGACAGCGGCGACGCCGACGTGGACAAGGCCGGAGCCATGGCTGCTGCTGCGGGCGCCGAGAGCAGGTTGCCGTTGCCGTTGGTCAGTGCTCCAGTCCAGTGGTCAGTGGATGAGGCAGGCGGGACGGGTCGCCGCTTCTGGCTGGAGGTTGGGCCGTCGCAAAGGGAACAGGCCCCGTCACGTAGGCTAGAAAGGCGGCCCAAGTGGGACAACTGAACAACAGTGTAAGAAAAGCCCCATGGACCCCCAAGAAATCCTGGACCGGCAACTTTGGTGAACTAGCCTTTTCTTTTTTTTCTTGTTTTTCTCAACTCGGACTCGTAGAATGTTACGTGACGGAACCTTCTCCATAACAGCCGCGGCACGTGCGGCAGGAGGAACCGCCGGGGGTGGGCGCACCGGACACGGCGGCCGGCGGCCCGGGAGTGCGACGACTTCCGCGTGGGCGTGGGCGGGGAGTAAAGGGTAGGTTCGGGTCGGTCTCACGCACGCGGCCTGGCCGGCCGCCGGCACACTTGCCCCTTTTTCCGGTTGCGGTGCAGCCCGCATGTGCCGCAGTGGCGCGTGCGCTGCTGCCGTTGGCCGCTGCCACGCCGGCTGCCGGGCCGAGTGGACCAGGTCGACCGCGGCGGCGGCGACGAGGACGGCCACGTTTCCTCCTCGGCGGGGGCCAAAAAGCCGGACACGGCAATCGCTCCCTGTGATCGCGGTGGGATGGGGAAGGGAACAGAACACATGGAATGGAAGGACGCGTCACGGCATCAGTTATTTCGTTGACAGAATAGGCACGTACTACTAGTAGTAGGGTCGGTCGTAGGGATGGTTTTGGCCTTGGCTGCGCCTAGCAACAGCACGAGATTAAAAAATCTTCTGCGAAGTCAAAAGACTGAAGTGTGAAGAGGGAAGTCTGAGATTTTTTTTTTTTTTAATAATTATCGAGATGCACGCCGCCGGCCAGCGTTTTTAAGCGAGAGGAAATAAAAACAAAGTTGCAACGATCCAAACAAAACCACAAGGGCGGGTAACGAGGTTACCGCCAAACCTAACTGCTACCGGATCTTAGCGGCAATTGTATTTCAAAGAAGTGCTACTAAAGAAACAAATCCCTCAACGCACACGTCGTGGCCTTTCCACCTCAAGGCGTTGTAGCCCACACACACCCCACGGTCGCCTCCCCCTCTTTGATCTCGGTTAATTCCCTTGCCGTTTTGGCGACAGCCAAAGTCGGAGGTTTCGTTATGCACAGTCTCCATCCGGTAGCATGAATGAGGGAGTCGAGAAACCTCGGCGAGCGGTTTAGGCAACCGCTTCCTCTCCTGCGACCACCAATGGATAGGCACCCCTAGCCGCACTTAGTGATGTCTCATTATGTAAATTCAAAGGTATTTTAAAGCAAATGTGTCATACCTCCCTGCTGTAACAACAACCAAGCAAGAGGTGATCGAGTCTCTGACAACGGTCATAGTGATACAAAGATGGACCCAAGTAACCCGCTGCTAAACCTCCCGTCCTCACGCCCAACATCTTCCATGCAACACAAACCAAAAAGAACTTGACACGCGGGAGGTGTTTTTGAATAATTGAAGTCTGAGAAAATGACATGCTGGATTTATTTTTTCTTTCCCCATCTGCTCATGATTCTTGTAAAATTTCTTCATTGTGTGTTCCACACGCCATATGGCAGGCGCAGGGAAGGGTAACTGAAAATTGCGAACTTGTTCGAGCAACAGTATCGGCACGGAGGAGTCGTTCACCTGCTCAGCATCTCATCTCGCCGCTTTAGGTGGACTGCAGCACTACGAAAAGAAAGCTAATCACTAGTAGTCACTTGTAGTAGTACTGATCACTATGCTGCTACAGTGTCACTCACCGTGCTCCACACGTAGGAGTACCCATGGAGAGTCAGACGCCCACTAGCACCACTTCCATCTGCAACCTCGACCCCGTTCCATTTCCATTCCATCAACGCCATTGTCCGTGGCCCCACCCGACCAAACAAAAGTGAAATGAAGCAAAGCGGTCATCTACACGCAATTATACAAGTCAAAATCGAGGCGTCGTTTAAGCACAATCAGTGGAGCGTGACTCGAGCCGAACGAACCCCTTATCCACAATGGCCACTACCAAAAGTCTACCGGTGCGGGGCTGCGAGCTACCCGCCCCAGTGCTTTTTGTGCTCGTGCTCGGCGGCGTTTGACCGGCGCTCCAGTCGTCAAGCCACTTATCCGGCCGGCCGGCGGCGATCCTGTTTTTTCTCCCTGTGGTCTGTTGTGTGTCCCGTCGTTGATCCTTCTGAATGAATAGGATCCTCCGCCGTCGTGTCTGCACGCATGGTACGTGTACACGGACGACGTTTGGCCGTCGGCGAACGGACGGACGGGTGAACTATCTCAAGGACAGGAGCCCCGGACGGAGAGGTCGTCAGTGGCACGGCCGCGGGGGGTTTATGGCGCCGTTTAATCTGACAGCGCGTGTGAACGTGACGGAGATATAGTAGGCTTGTCGCCTCGTACGGTACTGTGGGATACTCATACTGTCTCCTGTAGTAGATACGTGTACGTGTGCGTCGAGCTGGCGGCGTCTTTTATTATTATTATTGTATTAACAATAATAATCGGGTGGTCTTCACACTTTTGAATGCTCCTGATGAGTTGATGAATGTCATAACACATGACAGACACGCACGCCGGCACTCTCGTTCGTTCTGGAGCGCGGCCGGCGGCGCGGGAACCTGGAGAAGTAGGTCGGTCATCGTGTCCCACGGCTCCTGCCGCCCCACCGGCAGGCGGGACCATGACCCGCTCGGTGAGGGCAAAGCATGTCGATTTGCCCCCAGATGACGCGGGCGGGTGGAGTGGGCGGGGAGAACTGAGTTCGGTTGGGGCTCGGCTGACGACGAGTGGCGAGTGACCCAGCGTGCGTGCACGCGAGTCGCAGCAGCTTTTGCAAGTGAAAGCTTCAGCGGGAAGGAGGCCGGACGGAGATGAGCAGAGCAGCAGAGGGTTCGTCCAACTGCTCCCGGCTTCTTGTAAAGGAAAAAAAACTTTCCCGGCCTTTTGCCCAGCCGATAAGGTGGTTGAGTACGAGGACGGCACACATGCACTCTGCAGCTGCGGGTGTGCAACCTGCACCACTTGATCCAATCCAGGCTGAGTGTAATGGTGCAGTTAGGGCATAAATTAAGTGGACCGCTTCCTAATCCATCTTGCCCCCGGCCCTCCCTCCCCTCACAGTGCTCCACACCACCACCACTGGCCACTGCAAGTGCGCACGAGGAGTGGTGGCGTCGATCCATCCACCTGCAGTTTTGCGTCCGCTCGCCGCCGGGTTTTGCGAGAGCGAGAGCGCTCAGCACATCTCTTTCAGCGCTTTCTTGGTGGGAAACTAGTGCCGATCTAGTACCGCTAACATCACTCGACTACTACTCCATTCCATCGTGGAATCGTGTTTCTTTTCGTCACAAACACGACTGCTCCCTCTCATGTTCTCAGTGGTAGTTTATTACTGGCAGCAAGCACAGCGGTTCCATAGGTGTTTTTGGTCGAAAGAAATGGTGGCAACCACGTAAAAATACGTGTCCGCCGCCCACCCACGATGGCGCTCAAACCTCACCCAAACAAAACCTTTTTGTTTCCTGTCAGCGTCGGATTTTCGCACGAGCAACGGCATTATGCGTTGCGAGCTCGTGGCCAGCGATTTGAACTTGGGAACCAGGGCACCGAGGGCGGGCGGGCGCAGTAAATGAGGTGTGGCAACGGTAGTTATTGAATGGATCCACGAGTTTACGCTGGTGCCCGGGCACCGCAAGTGGCAACTACTGGTACTACTAGACGACGAGAAAGAAACGAGATGATTCTTCTGCAGTGGTCCGTGTATGTGGTGGATACGGAATTGATGCTTCCCTGGCCGGCCGTGGGGCGGTGAGGATCGGCTCGGCACCGTACCCCGTCCTCGTGTCTGTCTCTGTCCAACGTGTTGGCCGTGGATGAATGAGGGACGATGGTGAGAATGCCGGCCATTTCCATCCGTTCCATGTGACCATGTGTCAGCAGCGCCCATACATCACTGTTCCTGTTCCCTTTGGCCAGCCACTTGGCCGCCCCAGCAGTGCGGTGGCGCGGTAACTGCGATGTGGGGCCCATAGATTTTACTTAACGTTATGGCCACGGCTACTAGTATCTTTTCCGATGTTGACATATGCAGATCAACAGATATTCTCTCTAGTAGAATAATGTTGAAATAACCAAAATCAAACAAACTTGTTTTGGCTCACAGAAAACTGTTAAAACAACCGAAATCAGCCGGCATATGCAGTGTAAGTCGTCCACTCTTTTCTACTTTCACATAGAATTACTCTCGGTAAAAGATTTGTGGCTTTCATAGATTATTCTCGGTAAAGATTTGTTTGATGTATTAGTTCAATCCAACCCCAATAAACGTGGATTCATTCGAATACAACTACTGTATATCTAAACAAAATCTGATGGAACGTTCCTGGAGCTTTTAATGAGTGCCCATGTGGCATTACTTGCTACTATCTTTTTTTTTTTTTTTTTTTGGGAGAAAGGAAAAGCCATCTTTTCAACTCAACCTTAAATGCCTCCACATCTTGAAGCAAAACATGATCCATAAAAAAAATGTAGACCAGACATACCATTTCGTACCTCGACCAACATCAAGGCCACCGGATTTCACATTGTTCGTTTCAATGCATGTGCCCCAACGCTGGCCCTAACCTTCTAATAGGGGCGGTACCACTACCACATACTAATGCCCCATCTCGTCCAAGCCCTATTTTTGCAAAAGGAGAATAAGAACCAGAGATGTGATCAACAAGCAGCAGCCTGATGAAGAAGAAGGTGCCAGAGATAGATATCTGATCGAGGAACGGTGGTGTGGTTTGCTCATTGTGTGGGTGATTTGGGTTCGAGGTTGCTAGTTGCTACTGTTGGATGTGTTAGATGGTTTTGCACTCGTGTTATTGGTTGGCTTTGCGAGTGTCGTGGCCATTGTGGAGGGGATAAAAGCATATGCAACACACTCGTCACATGCACCTAGATATCTACTAGTGAATATATCCTTCCATATTTATAAGGTTGCATGGTTTTTACAAAATCGTGTGCTCAATCGGAGGCATCACAGGCAGCAACTAAATTTATGTCAAATTAAGAGGAAGAGGATTTTTTTTATGTCTATCAGCCAAGTCTATCAATTATGTTTTGTTAATATAATGACCTAGAGATATTAAAATTTATAGATGATGAATTGATATGATTTGAGTTTTTTTTTTTAGGTGGGAGATCCAAGATACGGAGTACAACTTTTTTTTCCTAAAATCAAAAAGGAGAGGGATACATTTGGAACTTAGAAGAGAAGTTCGGGTTAGTTTTTTCAGCCCTATTTATCGGCTGTGATATAATAATTTTTCATAACAAATCAACGTTATTCGGCTTATCAGCCGCGCTGAACCAGCCAGCGAACAGGGTGATTAAATTACACTACCCTCCAACCACTATCTCCTGTATCCAACATGGATATATCCTCATTCCTAATTGCACATCAACATCCCTCTGGTCAACCTTCCCAGTCCAACAGCTCTCCAAGATTTACCAAAAGAGGATTAGGCACACAAGACACAACACAAGCACTTCAAAAAATCCATGCCTTTTCCACCACCAACTCTCACATCTCCGTTCTCTTCTTCTCTACAAGAACCAATTCCATGGGTGTGTTTAGACCCCCAAATTTCCTCCAAAATTTCCTCGCATTCTATCACATACATCCTATCGAAGCGAAACATGCAACGACTCGGCTTTGTCGCCAAGGTATAAAATTTAGGTAAATAAAAAAAAATTGTACAATTTAGATTTATATTACGGCAGGCGATTTTTGGAAAGCGGGATTACATCATGGTAGGATAATATTTACCAGTAACAAACGAAATGTGCTACATTAATACAATGTGGCCCAGCCACGTAATTTTTTTGCACCAAAATTTTAGGATCTAAACACACCCACACAAATAATTTTTTCCTCCCCTGCCTTGTATTCATTAGGACCACCAAAGAGAGAGGTCATCTCACTACAAAAAGCTGAGGGCTACTACTAAGCGAGGGTTTTTATACCGGCCGGTTTCCTCGCTTTGGAAACCACATGTTTCGGTCTTACGGGCCGGCATTATCGGACCGCCGAAAAAAGATTTGAAATTTAAAATCTAAAAATGAAAAAAATCGTGGAAAAATAATCGTAAAATAGTTTTGCGATTTATAGAAGCCAGCGGTGCAACATTTTTTCAAATTTGAGTTCGCTTTGGTATAAAAAATTTGAATTGAAGTTTGAAAAAGCGCACGGGTCGGCGGACATTTTTTCCGGTTTTCTGCTTCAAACCCAGGGCGGTATAAATTAAATACGCTAAGAACCGGTTTTTACCGATGAACTGAAAAATTTGAATTCATTTGAATTCAAAACCAAACCGGGGGAATCGGTTTATCGCAGATGCCGTCCGGAATCGAAGCGGACCTCAAGGGGTTTAGTTCAACCGGTCGGTAAAAACCCTGCTACTAAGTGCTCCATTGCCCGGTCGGTCCCCCCCTCCCGCTCTGTTCCTCCTCTTTCTCTCACTAGAGTGACTAGACCTGCCGCCTTGCTGTGCCTATATGTTCTCTTCTTTTGAGAGAAGGGAGGAATAGCCGCAAGCCGCCTGCAGGGCAAAAGGAAAGCACAGCAGTACAGCGCAGCGGCGGTTTTCAAAAGAACCCGCCACCTCTCTCTCTCCCTTGGTCTCTGCCGGCTCTGCGCCATCCACACCACTCGTCTCGTACAGTTCCTATTAATTTCCTTTTGCGCCTCCTCCATTTTTCTTGGGTGCCGTGCGAGCTCAAAAAGTACCCTTGTCTCCCTCCCATCTCGCTTGCTTGCTTGTTCATTTCCGGCTCAGTTGGTGGTGCCGTTTCAATGCGAGACGCCGCCGTCCGTCCTCGACGAGCTTGATTTGCCCTTGAAAGCGAAGCTGGTGTTGTCGCTGTAGGTTGCCGCCCCTTGCCGGTGAGGAGGAGGAAGAGGATATATGGCGGCTCACGGTCACGGAAGGTATTCTTCGTTTCGTTTCGTTTCTCTCTCCCCTTCTCCCTTTCTCCCTCTCCCCCGAGAGAAAGAGATTCTACCACCCACCGCCCCTTGCGGATACAAAGCTTGCTCCTTGTGTTTTCATTGGAATCAATCTCTGTGCATTCTTCCGTCTATTTTGGTTGGTTGGGCGGGGAGAGGGAGAGGGGAACCGCCCGCCCGCCGCCTCACCTTTGTCGCCGGCGATGGTGAAACTGAAGGAGTTTTTCCTGCTTGGTCCTGCAGAGGCAGCAGGGGAGGACGAGCGGCTGCTCGGGGATCTTCTCGCTTCTCCTTCGTCGTCTTCAGAAAAGGAAGGTGAGCGACGCTTCTTTGATGGCTTTCCTTCCCCAATTTCTGTGGCTCACGCTCACACACAGCGCCTCTGCTGTATCTTTTCTTTCTCCATTTTGATGCTTCGTTTATGGAAACCATTATTTCTTGATGGGTTTCTTTGTAATCCTCTGGATTTGATTTATGGTTTCCAGATTCCAAACTTTGAGGTTTGGTGACGCAGCTTTGAAGTTTGAACAGTTGTTGTTTTGTTTATTTGGGATGGATGGCTGATGTCAGGTTTGGGATTCTGGTCGAATTCGACACAGTAAACTAGTATTTGTCTCAGGGCAGGGCGTGCGGTCTTTTGCTTCCATTTTATACGGTGGACTGGTACCTGGTCAAATTCTGCCGAATTTCCAACCCTACCATAGCCCCTGAAACGGACATTTTTTGCTGTTTTATTAACCGCCGCTTTCATCTTCAGCGCCTGTGGCTGTGGTAGATAGGAACAAAACATCAGTTTTGGAAACGGGCAAGGGGTGGGGTGGTGGTGCAGATGTCAACTTTTTTCGTGGGGGTATTTCATATACGTATAAACATAAACTTCTTCAATAGAATGCGTCATCTAGTATCTTCTGGCAGCACGTGCTTTTCAAGGCAGGACAGACAATCGGTGTATCATTGTGTTTTTGTTTCTTGCCGTGACTTGCTTTTGCACTTTGTCCTGTTCTTGATTTAGTTAGGTAGCTGATTTTTTATTCACGAACAAAAATTCAGCTATTAATCAAAAAAATAAGATTATGACAGCCCATTCTATGTCTGTACTCTGCAGGAGAGGACGAAGAGAACACCAAGACGGAGTCTAATGACTCTACTAAGGGGATTGTGACTACAGAGGGTCTGTAACCGAAGCCACCATATCGAGTGAGGATGGCAAATGATAGGCATGGTGGTGACAGCAACAGCCAATGTGCTGAATCTGATGGTGCTTTGCAATCAAATTGCCTGAAACGGGCCTCGAGAGCAGCAATGTTGAGTGTGGTGATGAAGTGCTCCAAATCAGATCCAAGAGCAGTGATGATGAAGATAGTGGGTGCGCTGATGAAGTGCTCCAAATCAGATCCAAGAGCAGTGATGATGAAGATAGTGGGTGCGCTGATGAAATGCCGGGAAGCCTCCAAGGGCAGCAGCAATGACAGCAGTGAGTGTGCTGATGGGAGCGGGCTGTTTTAGATATCTCAGTATCTGGTAGCATGGACTCGGATGACAGTGTTTCAGTCGAGCAGTCAGCAGAGTCAAACCATAATGTGCAGTGGAGGAACCTGATCAGCAGCCTAATACTTAGGAGAAAAAGAAGTCGATGGGCAGAGCAGTGACGTTCCCTCAGAGATCCAAGAGCAGAGGGATTAGAGGGTACCTGGAGAGAATGCGGAGTGGTAAGAACCAAATGGACTGCAGTGCCATTGCGCCTGAGATCCTCCCCTGAGATTGGGAAATGGAGGCCATCATGGCGAAGTTTTTGACTACAACGAGCTTTGTGCTGCTACTGACAGTTTTAGTTCAGGTAACATGCAGTCATGCACACTAACTACTTTGTGACGTGGGTGATTTAATGATTACATGTCGTTACTCTCATTGCAACATTTGTGCGGTGGAAAACAGCTTTAGCATGCCATGGATTTACAACTGTACTGCTAAGTGATCTCATTGGGAAACAAAATTACGTGAGGGCCTGAGGTCCTAATCATGAAAACTTCTTTAGGTTAATGATGAGACTTGCTTGTTACTGTCCTTTAGCAGCAAAAAGTTAAGATCAGCACATTATGTTAGTCTAAACTAGTATTTTGCATGAACATGTGTCGATTGCAGTATCTCTGATACTGTGACAATACAATATAGAAATGTAATTCCTTGAGCTCTGATCTTTGAGGCGATCATTTCCTTTTTTTTTTGGTAATGCTAATACTGTTTCAACCAAATTTTATTATCTAGCTGCCCTGAGTATATCAACTGAATTTGTTTTGTGGCTGACTTTTCTAGAGAAAATGATTGGGAAGGGAGGGCATGCTGAGGTATACAAAGGACAGCTTGCTGATGGACAATTTGTGGCAGTGAAGAGATTAACAAAAGCGTAACAAAAGAGGACAGAGTTAGCGATTTCTTATCTGAGCTTGGAATAATAGCCCATGTTAACCACCCAAACGCAGCACAGCTCTTGGGGTTCAGTGTGGAAGGGGGGTTTGCACTTGGTTCTTCAGTTCTCACCTCACGAAGCCTTGCTTCTGTTCTACATGGTATATTCCTCTCTTAACATTAACACTTTTTCCCCAAACTAATGAATGATAATTGAGCGATTTTCTGTGATACGGGGGCATACTTTATGCAAAAGTTTCTGAAAAGGACACTCACTTTAATTAAGAATCGGATGGGATCAGATCTTTTTTACCCTTAATGCCAGTACATATAATCCTTCAAAGTATTTGAAATGCCAATCTCTAAAGTGCAATTAGTTGGGAGAAAAAAAGGTTCATGTGTCCATTTCTGCATGCTATTTTATAAATTTACACTCACTGGCCTAAGTCTTGTACAGCACATGCATGGTCTGATAACACAAGCATTGCCTTTTTAATATAAAATGTTCATTAGCTGTTAAAGTGTACTATGATGCCCTTAGTCTAGTGATAAAATGGAGTTCAGCTGATCAGGTACAAAGGAGCCCCTGAAGTGGAAAGTCAGGTTCAACATTGCACTTGGAATTGCTGAAGGACTGCTTTATCTACATGAAGGCTGCCATCACGCATAATTCACAGAGACATCAAGGCATCTAATATCCTTTTTAACTGAAGACTACCAACCTCAGGTACGCCTACTGTTAGGTTACACTAATCGCCCATTATGTGATTACTGGGGATGCCAAGACTTTACAGTTTTGCTCCCTCATACAGATATCGATTTTGGGGCTTGCAAAGTGGCTCCGACAAATTGACCCATCACGTTGTATATCCCATTGAAGGCACATTTGGGTGAGCCTAGCTGTTTCTTGATCTTGTTTTCATAATCAAATATAGTGTTGTAATAATTGTTGTTTTAAGTTGAACCTTACACCCTATTTTCAGGTATATGGCCCCAGAATACTTCATGCATGGGATCATAAATGAGAAGACCGATGTGTTCTCCGATATGGAGTTCTACTTCTAGAACTAGTTACCGGACGGAAAGCGTGGACTCATCCAGACAGAGCCTTGTGATATGGGTACAATTTAGCAAACTACTACTGCACACTTTACTATATATAAACTCAAACAATATCATTAGATTTGATTGTGTGATAATGTTGGGGGTAATTTGATCATCATTCGGTAGTAAGAATGTAAGATAATGAAAATAAAATAAAAGATGAGCAGCATAATTACATGCTTCTGAACCCCTGAATTCTCACAAATTGTTGATCATCTGTGAAGGCAAAACCGCTGCTTGATGCGAACAACATCAAAGAGCTGGTGGATCCTTCCCTTGGCAACGAAGTATGACCCTGAAGAGATGGTGTACACCCTAGCAGTGGCATCCCTTGTGCATTCACCACAGCTCAACCACGAGGCCTAGTATGAAATCGGTAAGTGGATCATTTCTGCTAATCAAAGTGCAAATATGGAAATTGACCCTTGATTTATTGGTTGCAGGTAGTCTGTTTCTTGAAGGGAGACCGAGTCACTTTCGAGCTGGTGAGAAGGCCTAAAATCGTGAAGCCCCTGATGTTTGACTCGTGCGATTCAGAAGATTACACGCCGCCGAGTTACCTCAATGATCTCAACCGACACAAGCAGCTTGCATTGGAGCAGTGAGTCCGAATTCAGTTTGGACAGATTCACTGTAATTTTGTACATCATTCGAGCTCTAGCCAAACTGTGATCCTCCCGCTTTCCACATAGGTTTTAAAAATTGTATGGATTGATGTGAGGGATCAGTTATCATTCACTCCCTGGTTACTGATCTATGCTGTAATTTTTGCCCAGAGTTTTAGCACATGTTAAGTTCCTGTGCTCTATATAAACTCTGGATTGAATGTCAGGTGAGGCAGCCATCAGTGACTAGTTCACTACTATTCCTGAAATGGTTATTTTTTAGTATGGTTGTGTTCTGATCATTTCATGGTTTCTTATTATATGTGATGTTTCCAGTTTTAACCCTCACGAATCATAAGAAATGCATGTTCCTAGTTTCAGTGGTTACATCATGGATCTCCCAAGGAAAGTTGTTAGGTCATAAATGTTGGAATCAATAGTACTCCTAAGTTTGCAAGGTGCAACATTGTGACTTCATTCCGCAGCCAGCATTTGCAAAACAAGATGACACTGCTGAAGTGACACATCGACTACATGGAAATATGGTGGCGGTGCTAAGAGATAAAAACATTAGAATCCTTCACTGAGAAGTACTGCAAATTTTGGCAGAAAAGAGGGAACATCAACAAAGCATTTAGTCCCAAGCAAATTGTGTTGAGCTAAAAAGCATTTATTGGCGAATACAGGGTTTCCACACGTTACCTTATTATTATATCCTTCGGCACCTGAAAAACTGAAGCTTTTTTACATATCGTTAAACTTCATATCCAGGATTAACCTTCTGCTGCACATCTCCGTAACTTTCCAACTCAAGCATGTCATCCATGCTCCCTAAGAACAAGGGCAGCCTCTGGTGCAACTTCACAGGTTGAATGGTGAGGATTCTGTTCTTGCCATCTGACCCCTTACCCCCAGCCTGCTCAGCAAGGAAACTGAGAGGATTCGCCCTCATAAACCAGCCGCAGATGATCCCTTGGGTTCATAGCAACCCCACCATATATGAGCGTCCGGGTGAAAATCAGCAACCAGTGAGCACACATAGCGAGCTGAGTACTTCTTTGATGCTGTCCTTTGCCTTGTCTGATTGTGTCAATGTACTTCCTTAAGCCCTCAGGCCAGTCAAAATACCTAGCGTCATTCACCGAATATATCTGCCCTGACATAATATGCAATTGTAGCTTTTGAGAAAAGGTAAAAACCTGTAAAAGGGAATTACTAGAAGATGCAAGTTTGAAGCAGGTTTATATAATGAAGCAGAGTTGCAGACTGCAGGGTTACATCTGTCAGTCTCTAAGTCATAAGAAAATTATCGCTGTCATTCTTCAGCAATAACTCATGTTGAGGGTAAAACCAAGGAACTACCAGAAGCTGCAAGTTTGAAACAGGTTTATAATGAAGCAGAGTTGCAGACACTGCAGGGTTAGATCTGTCAGCCTCTAAGTCATGAGAAAATTATCGCGGCATTCTTCAGAAAGAACTCACGTTGAGAGTTCAGGAATCAATTAAATAAAACTTGAACAGCCAGTGCAACTGAAACTAAGCAATCAGTAATGACTAGCAAGCAACTGTTGAATGTTCAGTGAAGAATGTGAAAGCAGCAAATTACTAAATACTGATATTCTTGGTTACCTCTAGGGGTATTTGGATGGAAGGATGTGTAAGGATGAACTCTCCAGTCGACCAATCCAATGTGAAGGCATGGGTACCTGCACCGAAGCTGATACACAAGATGGTGGCAGATGAGTACAGGACATACCCAGCAGCAACAAGGCGAGTTCCACTTTGCAGTGAATTGAGCTGAGCTCTCTCCTCCAGAGGGAGATGGTCCAGCTCCACCAGCCTATTGTAGATCCCAAATATTGTTCCAGTAGGTATGGAGACCTCAATGTTGCGAGAACCATCAAGCGGATCAGTAACAACAACATATGGACCGTCATTAGATATCCAAATGGGCAGATCATTTTCTTCGGACGCTAGCACTGCAACCTTTCCAGAACTTTGGAGCGATGACAAAATGATATCATTCTGAATTCAAGCAAACAGAAAGGATGCTTTAACACAGTTTTGCCGCCAGTGAAAGAGATATGGTAGAATATTCGAAAGCAGTTCTTGTGCTATGCAGAGCAATGGATTCAAGCAAGATAATTTGGCAATGAAACACCTAATATGCCACATGTGGCTGCAATCCAAACGCTATACAGGTGAATTTAACTAAGGTTCAGGTACCCAAGCTTTGACCTTTCATATACTATAAATCTCTACGATGTCAAAGCTAGTAATTTTAGGAATTGACTAGTTAGTTGATCGAGGGCAAATATAAACACTTCATAAAATAGAAGAGACCAAACACCTTCAGATGGATATTTTGTTATGTACTACCATACTTACTGCCATATAAGCCATTATTAAGATCAGTCCCATGTAGAGTGCCTTGTAATTCAGTATAAATTTTAGAAATCATAATTAATGAATTGTATTTTAGGATGGAGAGAGTAATTTAGAAACCACATTATGTCCTCAATAACCATATTCACATGTGTGTCGCACGTGCATAGCTACTAGTCCATCAAAAACACGTGGCTAAATGCAAGAACGAGACTAGGAACTAAAGAACAAGCCAAGACAGCACAAACCGACAATTCGTCGAGCGGCTTAGGCGCGCGTCACGCCCGGCCGCCACAGTCCCACTCCCACCTCCCCGCCTTGGCCCGCGACAGTTCGGCGTTGCCGGGGACGCCACGAGAGCCGCGATGCGCTTGCACGCGCTCTGGATATGCGCCACGAGGACAGTGAGGTCAGCGGCCGTGCCCGCCTGGCCCATGTGCTCGAGCAGCGTGGGGGGCGACGCCGCCGCGGCGGCGGCAGCAGCAGCAGCCATGTCGTCCGTGGCCGCGGCGAGCGGCTGGCGGACGCACGCGCGGCGGCGCAGTGTGGACGGAGGGAGGAGGAGGCGGCGATTTGAACTTGGCGGGAGCGGGAGAGGGCGTGGCGGCTGGTGGCGGAGGAGGAAGGAGGGAGACGATAACGGCATAGTTCGGATGGCTCGTGTTGATAGGCTTACTATCGGCTTAGCACTGTTCAAGCTTTAATCTCTACATACTAAAGTTTTCTTCTTTTGATTTTGATTTTGATTTTGACAGCAAACAATCTGTACATAAAAGTTGATTTCGCTCTCCTTCACTTTTTTGGACTTGAGAAAGTATGTAAGAAATTCAAGCCTATGAAGAAATGGAAGAAGGTACCGTTATTTATTTTAATGTGGACATATTATACCATTTTATGTAGAAGCAGTCACTAATAAGTACATAGCTTCTACTTATCAGAACATTTGGTAAATAACTTCATGGACAAGAGGACATGCTAACTTACATGGTAATCTACTCTCATGTACTACTGCAACTATTGATTTTTTTTTTTGGGCTATTTTTCCTATCTCAACGGTTGAATTACCTGTGTCTCTTTGGGCAATATATGAGTAACTTAGTGCATTTTTGTCAAAAAGGTCAGAGTATGCATGCAAATTTGTAGCTGAAGAGTCAAGTCTGAATTTTTGTTGCTCTCTTTAGATAGCAATATGATGAAGAATAATGCACATATTCGTACGACTGTTTTTGTTTTTGGAGCAGATGAGCAATTGCTAGAGGCTAGAAGGAGCTATAGAGATTTTCTAGTAAGAAATCGGTTCTCTGATGTGTCCAAAATGTTTTGCGTGATGTTCAGTGTCCGGTTACCAGTTTCGTAGGCGAGAGTAGACTTCTGTAATTTGTTTTGTTTGTGTTATTTATTTTTTTTTTTTTTCCCGTCTAATAAAAATACGTAAATTTTCTGGCTTTAAAAAAGTGTTATTGTCAATGTTCTCGTTTTTTTTTTTTTTTCAAATTACACAGTACAATGTAGACGTTCATAACATGCGACACACTTTCACCTCCATGAACACACGCATTACCACAAATCCTATATATATGAGCACCTCTTAAGGACTGAGCGCACCCGGTAGATATGTAGATTCACGAAGTCACCATTGTCACCCGTTGTCGATGGAAACATGCTTACTACTTAAAGTACAACACCGCTAAATCCTGGGAAAAACTTCAAGAAAAAGGTCACGAAAGCACTAAGATTTGAACCTTAATAGGTAGCGCCCCCAATCGACCCGACCTAATTTTTCGTTCTTGCAGTCACGGATCTTGCATTCTAGCTTCTTCTTCTTTTGAGCAAAAGAACCCACTGTATAACCATAAAACCCACCTAATAATCTAACCCAGCCCACCTAAGAAGAAAAAAATATGGTCCATTTAATCCACTCATGTGGCACAATTGACCCAATTAACCAATTGCACAAAATGAACCCCACGATTAATGCTCCATTTAACCCGACGAGTGATCAAAAAGACCAAACGTCTTATAACTTAGGATGGATTAAATATATATTTAGCTCGTTAAAGTTTTTTTTTATTGTTTATCTCACTAGCTTGCCAGCCCCGTCCCTGAACTAAACAAAAAAATATAATTTTCTACCTTTTAAACCAATACCAATATATGCAGTGATGTGTAGGGTTAAGATGGCTAATAATTTTTTGGAGGGGAGAGTGTGAATAGCCTTTTTCTAAAACTAAACGCGACGGGCTATCGAAACAAATGCTGTCCACATAGAGTACTCCCTCGGCCCCATAGAGAATATCATTTTGGCCATGTGAAATTGTCCCATAGAAATTGTCACTTTAAACCTAGGACCACTGAGCATGAGCAGGCCTATGGGGAAGCATATTTCATTTCGTCCTCATCCACCCGATTGTCCCCCGTTGGCCATGTATCCCAATGCCACACCCGTCCTAGCAAGAGAGAGAAGAGAGAGAGCATATAACGTACTAGCATGCAGGTCTACTCTTTAGCTTTTGTCTTGGTCTGTGTGTCCACCCATCGAACGATTGTTTCTTTGGAACGGAAGGAGTAGTTTATAAGCCCAGTCTCAAATAGGAGTTTCATTCTCATTTAACGCCGTGACACATTAGAAAATTTGTTGAGTTGACAACTAGATTAATATGAAGAGAGTGATAGAGTTTCGTAGAGTTTTATTTACACTAGTTCTAATAGGTTTTATGAGAGTTTCATAAGCACTAAATAAGTTGATTAAT
The DNA here is from genome assembly GCA_015847255.1 of Hyparrhenia diplandra. Taxonomy (NCBI): domain Eukaryota; kingdom Viridiplantae; phylum Streptophyta; class Magnoliopsida; order Poales; family Poaceae; genus Hyparrhenia; species Hyparrhenia diplandra. Next base: position 163,231 of record JADLZK010011313.1, read on the forward strand.
CAATAGATATGATATAAAAGTTTTATGGGATGAAATAAATTTTGTGAGGATGAAAATTATCTGCACTGTTTGCAGTATAGAAGAGTCTTGAAACAATGATATGAAAACTCCCAATCGAGACGCCTTTAGTGAGAGTTTCATGTCACTATTTCTAAGAAACTTTTTATGTTATCTATCTTCATTAATGCTATCACGAAATCAACTTATTTAAACTCAAAACTTCCCTTTAAGGCTGGCTTGAGACTAGCCTTTACATGAAATCAATTGTTACTATCCTTCCATGTCACTTGTAGAGGTCGTTGGAAAAGTTTTGGGTCAAACATTGAAAACATAAATCATAAATAACTTTTTAAGTCATTAAATTTGGAATCTCTAAAAATCATATTAATAGATTTGTCTTGAAAATTACTTTCATAAAAAAATATACATATGTAACTTTCTACTAATTATTTCTATAGAAAAGAGAAGTCAAAATTGTGTTTTTGAGACCGCCGCTATCCTAAACGCCTTCTAAGGCCAGGCTCAATGGAGGTTTCATGAGTGTTTCATGCACATTAAATGCAGCGCCACATCAGAAAAACTTTACTTTTTGCATGAAACGCCCGAGAGAGAGAAAAAAAAAGTTTCACCATGGTGAAACCTTTATGCACTCGTTACACATGTGTTGGAAACGACGCCGGGGAGAGAGAAGGAAAAAGTTTCACCATGGTGAAACCTTTAGGAAAATATTACACATGCGTTGGAAACGGCGTGAATTCCCCATTGAGACACAAATAGTGTTTCACCATGAATTATACGAATTAAACCATGCAATGAGAGAGGCCGTGGGGACCCATGAGCTTATGAAACTGCAGGCAATGAAATTGTGCATTGAGTGACACGCCTATTTTATACCAAAGTTTCACATCTTAAAAACCGGGAGGTGAAACGCCTCCATTAAGACTGACCTAATAGTGTTATGGACGGAGCACTAATTTATAAAACCTGTGTTAGTAATTGTGTCATGAAACTACGTGCAAACGAGGCAAAACAAATGAGAAATGACGTCGCCCGTGGGGGCGAGGCTCAAAGACGCCATAAGCTTTCACTTCGCCACGGAACATGACCCGGAGAGGACGTCTATCCGTCTCCGTCTCCGTCTCCATCTCCATCTCCTCGGTGTGTCTCCTGAGGACCGGCTCAAACACGGAGTCGGCCAAGACTTTTGCCGGCGGTGCTCAGAGCACCACGAGAAGACCGACGACTGACTGACCCGGCCGAGAGCAAGAGTCCATTCCAAGACCCAACCGACGACACGACCGCTCATTGAATTTACCAAAAGGACTATGACCTGTCACCTGTTTTTCTTTTTAATTTCAGATTCAGAATTCCCTCCAGTTTAGCAATTCAGAAATCATTTAGTTTAGGGGCTCTTTTCCCTTCCATGGCACGCATGGCACTACCTGAGAGAGATCTTTCTTGCAAGCAATCGTACGTGTGGTGCAGCACACGCTTGCAACAAGAAACACACAGCGACTGAGCTGTTTTGTTGTGTTCTGTCGCGTGATGTACACATCGTGCTGTTTATTTTAGGTAGGGCGAGAGCTAATGTCACATCCTAAAATATCGTCGCATATATTCCACATAGGAGATGAAACGTCATAACATTGCAAGAAAGTCTGAGCATGCGTGTCATAGCCGGCTGTTTATAGCCGACGCCCGTATATATAAGTAGGTTCTTCTTTGCAGAAAAGGACAGGTAGTGTTCCAAGTCAATTGTCGGAAATTACAAGAGCATCTCCAAGACTTTATCAAATTTTACTTGGTAAACCTTATGATTTGCCAACTCACAAAACTATATTTTTTTTTCGAAAGCGTACCATTGGCATGTATTCTAATTTCTATTAAGGGAAGTTAGAGTTTTTTACACGCCGTTCACTTTAGCCAAAATAATTGGCCGAGGTGGACGAAAACACACATACAAAAGTCACCGGCTCTAACGGTGGAAGCGGCACGGATGTACAAAAAAAACTTAAACAACTGCACGACGAGGGTTGGTGAATGGAACGTCAGTGCCCTCACAAAAACTATATGCTAAATAAAAAAAACAGCTCATCTCCCCAAAATAAAAATCTAGCCCCACAAAGTGTATTTGTTTTTGTTGGGACCTTTTCTTTTCACGAGAAACACTTTTGCAAATGAACATAGAACTTTTCGAAAAAATTAACCAAGCTCATCTAGTAAATTCTTTGTCTCTAGACATTTTGCATTAGGACCCAACAAAAAGTTTCACTCTTTAATTTTTGTCCTTTCATAGGGGATTGATGGACTCAGTGTAGCGTGACGAAGAGCGTCGGGGCTGTGGTGACGCGTCGATGATGGTGGACGTGGGCGATCGACTTGGACGGCGTCGCTCGAACTGTGACGCGTTTGCGGCGACACGGACAGCTTCTCGCGCACAGGAAGGACAGAGTCGCGCATCATCGCGGAGTCAGATGCCAAGCGCCAGGCAACTTAGTAAATATGTGCGCCGAAGACCTCTATTTACCAAGTTGCTAAAATTTACCAATTCACATGCCAAACTATCGAGGATGATACTCAATTTGGCAAACTCTTGGAGATCCTCGGTAATGCAAACAAATATAAAATAGTGCGAATCTGATAAATGAGTGCATTCCAATTCGTCGACAACATGTTTGGTTTGAGGGTTAATTCCATTTTGTGTATGTTTGCTCTACATACATGGAAAGTCAGTTCATCTGCCACATTTCCATGGAATGATCGAATAAACCGGCTCTTTAAAATTGGCTTGCTAGAGTAAAAAAATGTGTACTCCCTATGTACCGTAAAAGAAATCATTTAGGATAGCGACGGTCTCTAAAACACAACTTTGACCACGTGTTATTATAAAAATATATATGAAAATGCTATATATGTATACTTTTATGTAAGTTTTTTTAAGACAAATCTATTCATATTATTTTACATTTACAAACTCGACAACTTAAAAGTTATTGATAATTTATATTCTCAATGTTAAACCCAAACCTTATCCAAAATGACTTCCTTTTACCAATACGGAGGGAGTAGATACAAACCAAATATCATTCTCATGCTTCTGCTGCGATGTGGCAACACTGGTTGTGCTTCCACATTCGGGGCTGAGGCAGCACAACTTCCAAGGTGCCTCATCGACGGAACGAGGCCATCCACCGACTAAGGGCTGCAAAAGTGTGTCTTCCTCGCTGACCCCACCTCCTCACATGAAGAGCCAATGCGAGAGCTCTTCCTAGACCCAGAGGGAGAGCGGTCGAGGCGGTCGAGACGACGCTAGCGCTAGCTGCCTCCAGTTTTGGTTGTCGGTGATGACTAGATAGCATGATTAGCGAGTAATAAGCGTTGATCTACTTTTCTAGTAAGAGCAGAGCTGATTATATAAAAAATATCCCTCTAATATGTTATTCATGGCACATCGTTGTAATCTCACTTTTATCGGATTTTAATACAAATATCCATAAACATTTTGCGTATTTGAGAAAAAAAATATTCAAATACTCGGTTCAAGAACCGATAATTTTTGACAGACTAATAAACCAAAGGTTTCCTGAAGGCTAAATGACACACGTGTAGGCTTGAGGTGGAATATATCTATAGAGATTTCATTTTTTTTTTTGAGATTACTATCTCTCTTCTTCTTCTTCTTCTTTTTGAAACGCAACTATCTCTCTATATATTTTAGTATGGCACTTTCAATTCTGTTTTTTCTTTAATTTCAGTGACAGGTGACGTATCTCTCAGTATTGATACACCTGGTGATGATCTTGTCATTCTCATAGCACGAGAAAAATGGGTTCCGGCCTCAATTCTCAAAACAAAAAGGGAGAAAAAGGAAAAATATCACGGCCAAAAGTGTCCAAGAGACTCCAAGCCACAGCGTCGAGCTCTCACTCTCCCTCCCCTTTTGAGATTCTTTCTCACACCCGATTCGTTTCGACCTCTTCTCTTCCACCTCACATGTTTTCCCAGGAAAATTGTCACTATCATGCTCCTACTTTGAAGTAGTCTCTGTAATCTGTATGGCCTCACACCTGCTAGCAGTTGGCTGCTCCCCTCACATCGATCCACCACCTTCGTCTTCCTCCTCACCCTCACCCTCTCCCTGTCACCTTCTCTTGTACGTCACATGTTGGACACCAATGCCCCGGACCAAACACCATTCTGTACGATTCAAGCAACCTCCTCCCTCGTCATCTCCATCGCCGTCCCAAACTCCAAGTCTCCTCTTCGTCTTTCCTCTTGCATACCGATCAGTTTGCAATATATTTCTCCACCCCTCTCGCAACCACCTACCCCTGCCTGGGCCTGCTTCGCGTGGCTAGTTGCCACCAGACGACTCGACTCATTGCCCTCTGATCCTCCTCCTTGCTTCAGGTCTTGTTCTTCCCTCCCTCGCAGACTCGCAGCTGGGGAGATCGAGGGAGACTGGCGGGTGATCGAACGGTCATCAGTTAGTTGATCGATCAGTCGGAAATAATGGCCGCGCCGTGGCTCGCCGGCGGCCTTGTGGCTGTGGCTGTGGTGGTGCAGCTGCTGATGGTGGCCGTGCCCGTGCGCGGGAGGTTCGTGGTGGAGAAGAGCAGCGTGCGGGTGCTGGCGCCGGAGCACATCCGGGGCCACCACGACGCGGCCATCGGCAACTTCGGCGTGCCCGATTACGGCGCCACGCTCACCGGCGTCGTCATCTACCCGGACAAGAAGGCCACCGGGTGCGACGAGTTCGACACCAAGTTCAAGGCCAAGTCTCGCCGCCCAGTCATCCTCCTGCTTGATCGTGGAGGTAAAATCTTAAATTTCTGTCATTCGTTTCCTGAATGAACGCATCGTATGTAGTTTAGCTCTGAAACTAAGTTTCATTTCATCAAACAAAAATATTCAGAAAATTATGAGTTGCTCTGGTTTCAAGCTAAGTACAGTTTTGTTCTTTTTTTTTTTGGAACGACGAAAGTTTTGTGTTCATATATTTTGAGGGGTTGAAAAGGAGTTTTCTTGCTTATTTATGATCCCTGTCGAAATCATACCGATGTCAGTACTCCCACTTTTTTGTTAATGTTAACACTCTGTCGGAAAACATTGTTTTTAGACAGTGATTAGTAAGGTAGAATCGAATGGTTGGTCAGTGAATAACATCAGGGGTGGTGAACATGCCATCTAAGTGCTATATAGTATATTAATCATCTGATGCCGATTGATCTCCAACTAAGGTGTCAAATAGCTTTCTTAGTGCTTTATAATTCAGTTCACCAAGCAGGGGCCATATTATATCACACTCCAAACAGTTGATGCAGCTCTTTCTGCTCCATTGAGTTTTTTTTTTTCCCTCACGAAATCCGAATACATGGAAGTCCACTACCTAAGCACAACACTAAACAGTACTTAGCAGTTTGCACATGCTGCTGATACATACCACTTACCACCTACCATGAACCTGAAAAGGAACCCATATAGAGTATTATGGAATTGAAGCCATGTTTCTGCCACTCGTTAGTTCCCACATCTCACTTGATCCTACCCACGACCGCCACTCCCCTGATCCGACTCCACCACCACCTCCCTCCAGTCCACGACCACCACACCAACCAGCAGTTGGCGTCGGCGGCGCCAAAAGCCACAGGAGCTTCCTTCAATCACAGACCAATCTGAAGCTTCACCCCTTGCTTTCAAAGCAAAGCGTCCCAGAGCTGAAGCTCCAGCAGTCAATTGCCCAGCTATTGTGTCACGAGGAGCTGCATCCATCAACTGTTTTAACCTATTTAGTAAAAATTATCGCCATTCGTTGGTGAATTGACGCACGTCCGCCACCTGATGCAGATTGCTACTTCGCGCTCAAGGCGTGGAACGCGCAGCGCGCGGGCGCGGCGGCGTTGCTGATCGCGGACAGCGTGGACGAGCAGCTGCTGACAATGGACAGCCCGGAGGCGTCCCCAGGCACGGAGTACATCGACAAGATCAACATCCCATCGGCGCTGGTGAACCGCGCGTTCGGCGAGTCTCTAAAGAAGATGGCCTCCGTCGCCGCCGCCGCCGCCGACAGCGAGGGAGGTGATCGTGAAGCTGGACTGGCGTGAGTCGATGCCGCACCCGGACGAGCGCGTGGAGTACGAGCTGTGGACCAACAGCAACGACGAGTGTGGTCCCCGGTGCGACGAGCAGATGGCGTTCGTGCGCGGGTTCCGCGGCCACGCGCAGCTCCTGGAGCGCGGCGGATACGCGCGCTTCACGCCGCATTACATCACCTGGTACTGTCCGAGGCGTTCCGGCTGACGCAGCAGTGCCGGTCGCAGTGCATCAACCATGGCAGGTACTGCGCGCCGGACCCGGAAGGGGACTTCGGCGCCGGGTATGAGGGGAAAGACGTGGTGGTGGAGAATCTCCGGCAGCTCTGCGTCCACCGCGTTGCCAATGACACCGGCCGGCCTTGGGCGTGGTGGGACTATGTCATGGACTACAAGATACGATGCTCCATGAAGGAGAAGAAGTACACCAAGACCTGCGCTGAGGACGTCGTCACCGCCCTAGGTGAGTTACTGATCGATGCCGGCATGTGGCGTATACTTCATGGATGGCTATGATGTCATGTCATCGGCGTGCTTTTTCTTGATCGTGCGTGTGGGCTTTGTGGAATGCAACCAGGTTTGGATCTCAAGAAGGTGCTGGAGTGCATGGGCGACCCTGAGGCCGACGCCGACAACGCCGTCCTGTCCAAGGAGCAGGAAGACCAGGTTCGTCAGTCACGACGATCTTCCTATCTTAGCACTCTGAATCTATGTAGTATCTTCTGGTCTGGATCTAACAGAACCTGATCATGATCAATTGATTATGATGCTGCAATGTCGTCGTTCCAGATCGGTAGCGGGTCGCGAGGCGATGTCACCATCCTGCCTACCCTGGTGATCAACAACGTTCAGTACAGAGGTTGGTGCTGCTGCATATGCTTTTCTTGCTTCGATGTACAACTCGCATCGTCGGAGGAACTGTAATGTGCAGTGATGAATTACTGAACATGAATTGTGACGTGCAGGAAACTGGAGCGGACGGCAGTGCTCAAGGCCGTGTGCGCCGGCTTCAAGGAGGGACGGAGCCCCGCGTCTGCTGCCTCAGCCATGGTAGACCACTTCTGAATTCTGATACCCCAAGTGCACAATGGCTGTTCCTGTGAAATCTGAACAACCTTTCACTATACCTCTCTTCAGACATCGAGACGAACGAGTGCCTGCACAGGAACGGCGGGTGCTGGCGCGACGAGGCCACCAACGTGACGGCCTGCCAGGACACGTACCGGGGCCGAGTGTGCGGAGTGCCCCGTGGTGAACGGCGTCCGCTACGAGGGCGACGGCTACACTGACTGCAAACGTAAGACCCCGTCGTCTTCTTCGTCTCAACACGGCACTGAACAAGCTCCATCTTATGCCTGTCTCATCTCCCCTGCACTGTGTCTGTGTCTCTGTGCTTCAGCTATTGGGCCAGGCAGGTGCGCTCTGAACAATGGCGGGTGCTGGTCGGAGAAGAGAGGGCAACAGACCTTCTCCGCTTGCACGGTATGTGACACAGACGCAGACCACCTCCCATCCATTTGCTTACATGATCTTCTCCGGTGACGGCCGGTCGTCGCTAACCGCGTTCTCGCCGGTGATGGATCATCGCAGGAGACCACGCTGACTGGGTGCCGGTGCCCGTCGGGGTTCCATGGCGATGGCCACAAATGTGAAGGTAACATCACATTGACAGCTTTAGCAGAAGGACGGGCAGAATTACTGAACTAATCGAGATGCTCCGATCCATGTCGTCCTCACAGACCTGGACGAGTGCAGGGAGAAGCTGGCGTGCACATGCCCGGACTGCCAGTGCAAGAACACTTGGGGCAACTACGAGTGCAAGTGTAAGGGCAACCAGCTCTACATCCGCGGCGAGGACGTCTGCATAGGTGAGTGAGATGGTACATACATATGCCAACGACAGCGATCTAGATCACAATTCAGACCAGCTATGCATCTGCCATCTGAAGGTCCTGATGAACAACTCTTTTTTCTGGACCTGTCACGCAGCTAACAACATGTCGAAGCTCGGCTGGTTCATCACCATCGCGGCCGTGTCGTGCGTAGTGGGCATCGGGGTCGCCGGATACGTCTTCTACAAAGTACAGGCTCAGGGGTAAGTCCATCTGAAAAGAATACATGGTTCAGCGGTGAATGCTGTAGAATGCAGAATCATTTGTGCAGATGGCAACTCGATCAACTGAAAACTCTTTTGCCGTTTGTTTGTTTGCAGTCGTATATGGACTCGGAGATCATGTCCATCATGTCCCAGTACATGCCGCTGGACAGCCAGAACAACGAGAACCAGCCTCTGCGGCAGCACGATTCGGAAGCTCTGAGGTAAACTTCAAATACTCTGCAGCCCAAGCTCAGGAAGAACGAATTTGGTACTGATGCCCAGATGCATTTCAGGCACTAAAAAGGGTTGGCCTGACTTCCCTGTGATGTTTGCATGAAGAACTCGGACGGTAAACCTTAGGTTTCCTCCAGCAAGGAGTTGCTGCCGGGCACCAAAGCTGCGCACATAATTTCAGCCATATATTCAACAGATAATCTGCTGCGATTGCAATGGTATTTGCTTCACTTTTTGTATAGCGTAGAAAAAAAGATGAAACGGTTTGTTCTCTAGAGAGTTTAGACAGGTAGGCATTTCGGCCCTCTTGTGGTCCTGTGGATCAAGAGCCGTGTAAAAAGTACACACACAGCATTTAGAGAAGGCATATACGAATACGAGCTCCTATACATGTACATTTGTACAGTAGACAAACCGTACGGACAATTTGATACTACCATATTGGTATGTGTGGGTGTTTCACCTTATGATTCTGGTATTCTTGCTTCCATTCCGAAAAAAAAGTAACGTGTGAGAATGTGATTGCAGACTTTTTTTAAGGACTGCAGAGAATAACTGGTCCAGAAATGGGAATCTGGTCCATAGCACAAGAAAAATATATCAAACATGATTGATTCAAACTGTGAAGTGTAAACCAATACACAACAAAAAAATGATTAGCCCTTCCAACAAATTTTAATTCCCAATGAAACATAATTCATGACTAAGCCCGAGTCAAGAACTGTTCACGGTTCTCAGAAACAAATTGACAGGGACAGAAATCCTGCAAAAGAAATAGCCATGTTTGTCAGCAATTTTATTGTCAAACTAACATCCCAGCAAAAAAGAAAAAAACATTTCATGGTTTGGGCATCACATCTTCTCTCAAAACAAAGAGAGCACAACAGAGTACAATAGATGGTTACTAGGAGTACAATAGAGTATGAGGCCTTTCTACTTGTATTGCTCTGAAACTATGCGGGTAAAATTGTCCATGAATTGCCATTTCTTTATAAAATCCTAGCCAGGAATATTCTGCAATGAACAGAAATATCAACAGAATAAAATAAAAAATCATAGTTTTATGACGCAGTAATCCTATTGTCGAAGGAAGAAAAGGAGAGTAGTAATCAGTAGGAAGCACTAAAAAGGCAGCACAACAGAACATCTCTTTTTTTTTTTTTTTTTTTTTGTGATACACAACAGAACATCTCTTGCATTATCAATTGAATGTATCTATCCACACAAGATATAGAAGATCACTACACCACATAAGGGAATATTGACGATACTCAAAAGGAGGTAAACATTTGAGATATCATGTTAAAACAAAACACAAAGCAAAAGATAATTGTTTATTGCAGTTGAACTTTAAGTTTCATGTGCCAATTAGAAAGCGTCACTTTTATCAAAAGAAACCTGGCCACTGGTTGTCATCATAATGCCATATGATTTTCAAGTCAAACACAATTCATGTTACTCATCACTACTCAGGATCAGAGGTTCAATGACTGAAAATGCAAACATATCAAATTTATCCACTGCTTCCTCGCTGTTCCACCCCTGCACACGCTTCCACCTGACCACTCCTCCCTAAGCAGCTAAACAACTTTCTATAGGTGCAGCGTACAGCCAGCCCCGAAATCCACCCCCAAAACGGCCAAACCCAAACCCAGAGGTAACATGTGGAATTGTGGAGAGCAGCGCCTGAAATCGATGTGCTAAAGATAAGAGGCCAATATGGGTAAATTCCATGCATAGTAGTTAGCACAGTTATGATCACAAAGACTAGACGACAAAAAAAGGACAGTTGCAAACAAGAGTAATATCATGATTGCAATCTATGTTGTTAGGCCATAGCAGGTAATGATCATCTAATATTACCGACCAACCATTGACCGATTTTGTATTGTAATTTGTTATTGTTACTGTACAAAAATGGCTTCATTTAACACTGGTTTGAAGGCCTGAAATTTTCTAATGCATACCTAATTCAAGTGACAACAAAACAGTGTATAAGACCACAAACAATTTGAGGGTAAACATAAACTGTGCAAGGTCAATTGGAAGAAATTACCATCTGAAACATCTCCTCCCATGACATTGGTGGTTTCTCATAACCGATAAGTATCGGGAATACCAAAATTCACATTGGTACTGCTGAAACTCGATCTGCATACACAAAACCCACAGCAACAAAAACTATCGGCAACCTTACAGGGCACATCCGCATCGTAAAATGGCTCTCAGACGCACCATGTTAGTTGTGTGCAACCGACAAGCCTCGAGGTAGGCATCCTCCATTTGGATGTGGCGGTCCATTATCCGCGCCGCCATGAACCCTTCCTCCAGAATTTTCATAATATCCAAGCCAAGCCGCTGCTCTAACCCCCTTGTCGCCATTGGATTTGTCCCTCCCCAAGTAGATCGCGCCCGGTCTTCCACATCAACAGACCGGTAGCCGCCACGCCCGCGGCCGCTTCCCCGGGCTCTGCGCCGGAGAACCGGAGCGCCCACGGCGGGCGAAGAGGAACCGAGGCTCGTTGGCTCGGGATCGTGGCGCCGAGGAGCGGCGCGAAGGTCGGCCGCTTGGAAGCGCCCTCGGCGGTGGCGGCGCCGGCGGGCATTAGGGGTCCGCGCCACGAACGACACGAGAGAACACGCAAAGGATGGGATATAGTGGGGAGGAGGGAAGCATAGTGCTCCCGCAGCGGGCGGTGACAGATGGATGCCGCGGGCCGAGGAGGGATCCGCGATGTCGCCTGGTAGGAAAGAAAGATCCGCCCACGTCGCGATTTTTTTTAATCTCAAAAATCAAACAAATTTGATCCTCAGGGTGGTTTTAAAGGTGATTTTCCATTTTCTAAAAAATAATAAAAAATATAATGGCATATCTAATAATTTTTAATTTATATATTTAAAATCATAAAAACATAAAACTAGTTCCAGATTTACTAATAAAATCTATATCTATATGTTTTGTGCTCTGTTTTAGAGTTACTTTAGATCTTTTAAAAATAATAATGAGTAAGACTATGAACAATAAAGCTAGGAAGAGAAATAAACCGGTTCCAAAAAAAAAACTCTAATATAGCATTAACAATAGATAACATTTTAAATAAAAATTATATGAGTTTCATATTTTCTGGGTTTTAAGATAAATCAATTATGAATTTTAGATATCAAAACCAAAGATTTTACTTTTTTAGATTAGAAAATAGAAAACAACCTTTTAACTCGGCTAGAGGTCCAAAGTTGTCTCGATAGTTTTGTAACACCCACTCCAAGGGAGTAGCTCAAGCCGAGAGGTCATCACACTAGAAGGATATATATATATGTCTAGAGTTCTTCACGACCGTCATCACCACCAGTGATAGTCTCATCCATGTTAGCTATATCTACAATCGGATCACGGTAATGATGAGGTGTCATCTGCATTATTGCTTAATGGCACTTGTCATTTATCTCTAACTCGATCATTGAAGTGTTTTGTGGATTGATACAGTCAATAAGGTCTGTTGGAGCTTGCATCAACGTTATTCAGCCTAGGAGATAGTTCTGATGATGGCTAATGCTCATGATAGTTGTCCTACTGGAGATACGTATTTGAGTGTGTATACAATATAACCTATCTATAAAACTAAATTTGTATCTCTCTAACCTTTTAAAATTAATTAAGGGACATATAGTTGGCCCTTCGCTCTCTCTCTAACTCTCTCTCTCTCTCTCTCTTGCCTAATCGAGTTAGACGATCAAGATATCTAGAGATGATGATGCCCCAAAAGACGACAGCATGTGTGTCTAGAGATGCATGGTCCAAAGTCTGATAAAAAAAATACAACATGTGTCCATACAAAGTTAGAGCAACATACACCTTTACAGAGTCTGAATATACAACATAATTAATCACGGTGCACACCCAAACCCATGGCGACAAATTGGAATGGGCAACGTGTCATGAAATAAATCTTTGAACGACAAGTCATATAGTTAACCGTTTTAACTATGCATATGCTGCTTGATACTCTTTTATATAGTACATCTACCAGATAAAAGAAAAAGTTGCAATTTATAATTCAGGAGGTTGTAATTATTAGAAAAAATCGCAACATGTCCTTCAATAAAAGCTTGTGTCGGCAAGTAGACTGTTACTTTTTATATATACAAAAAATTCACACGACCGTGCTTTTTTTTTTGGATGAGGAAAAAGCTGTTTCAAGAACTCTCGACGATCTTTGTCAAAAAAGGAACTCTCGACGACAAGGCATCGAGGCTGCATGCGGCCCAGTTTGGTGGCGCGGCTAATTCTGGCCCAGCTGGAAGCAGGTGAGTACGGTGGTGGCACTGCGCCGACGCCCGCCTCGATCCCCCACCTGCCGCGTGCCGACGTAGCCTCGCGATGTGGAGATCTACAGATAAGCTACAGCCTACACCGTCACCCCGGCCGACCAAGACCGGACGCACACCTTTAATTTGCGAGACATTCCAACCGTGGACTGCACGCCGACGCCCGCCGCCGCCGTCGTCCAAAAAGCTAGCGGCCGGCGACCGATCCCATGCCTGCATCGACGTCGGTGGCGAGAACCGGAACTCTTGGAAGCTTGGCTTCCACGCTGAAAGCGCACCTGGGGTGACGTGCTCCGAAGAAAAGAGATCGATCGAGCTAGATTGAGGGCACCGGTAGCAGCTGCCTCTTCTCTCTCATGGCCAGCTTTTTAGGCTTTTCTCTCAACCTCGTCCTCACGTCGTCGTCTGTCGTCTCAGGTGAAAAAGGCAGTAGAAACCAACTGGCGCGATCACACTGTGGACCGTGTGTGTGCCATACGTACGCATACATGTTCAGCTTTGCATTGGGGCCTTGTTTCGTATGAACTGCATGCAACTTCATCTGTTTCCTTTTGTTAGTGGTAAATATTCTATCATAGTAGACAACTAACTGTGTAAAATCTAGCTATAACATATGCTTTTGGCGTATTTAATGTTACTAGGGAGAAAGGGGCCCCTGCAGGCCCCGTATGAATTTCCTAATTTAGTATAAAAGCAGAACTAACTAAATCTATAACCGCGCGGCTACAGGGCCTAATCCTCGCAAAAAAAAAAAAAAGTCTACACACACTAAGTTCTTTATCAAAAAAGGAGGCGACATGACAAACAACTCAAGTTTGTGTTCACACGATATAAAATGGAAAAAATCTGGCATATCAAATATCTTGAGATTTGCATTGGCTGCATCATCATTACATGCATATATATAAATTAATAGACGCATATGATATGAACTTTGTGGTCTGAATGATTTCATGTAAAAAGAGGGAAACAGCAGCTCAATCTCATGTGCTTCTTTTAAGAAGGATAAAAAATTAACTCGTGCTTATCTAAAAATATATATGACGTTTTTACTTTATACTAGTAAAATTTGCCCCATTTGATGCAACGGAGAAAAATCTATACATATCAATGGAAAACAATGAGAGAAATAATACATATGTATTTATGCTTTTATCATTTTTATAAAATCCCAAGTCTATAATTTATTTATTATATTGAGAACTCATAAAATATGTAATTCTAATATCTGGTGCAGCATATATATATTCGTAAAAAATACGTGAATGGTAATGAACAACGGACGATGTGGCGCAGTGGACTTGCAACCTTTCCACTGCCAGAAAACACCACCCCCACGCCCATCGGGCTCGGTGGTTCCGCTTGCCCCGCAGGGCCGATGCGTATCGCCATCCGGGTTGTCGGCCAAAGTGCCACTACGCTTTCGGTGTCTCAAACCGGCGCCATCATAGATCCCGATATTTGCACGGCGGGAGATCCCCCGTGTTCAACGGCGCGCGAGGTACCCAAATGGGCTGGACCGCTTGCAGGCGTGACGCCTCAGTGCAGGCTTCCCGTGCCCGCCGGATGATGTTGTGCTTGCTAATAGCCTGCTGTTATTTTCGTTAATTTCAGCGCTTTTTTGGTTTGGGTGGAAATTTAACTCGAGGTTTTTTCACCTTAAATCCAGATTTGTGCTTCACTTTGTTTTAGATATGTCTTTTTTGTGTCTGGCCATTCTATTTTGGGCCGTTTTTTTTTTGACATTTGATTTTCGTGTTTTGTTGCAAGAATCGTTAGTTCTCTTTTGGCCCCATGTCCGTAAGCCCACCGGAGGCACCTGGACGGGCGTGAAGTTGCAATAATGACGACACCAGGCCCCGCTGAAACTAAGGCCAATGACCATGTTGAGGGTGTGCCCATGGTCCATCAAGAATCGAACGTTTGCCAATTTGGCGGCACAATAGGCGGAGGGAAACCGTCTCCCGGTATCATCCCCGGAACTCTTTTTTAGGCCTATTGACGTCGGTGGCGAAGACCCAAAAAGGTGGACAAGAAATTCTCTCTTTATTAGTAGGTATAGATTATGGTTGTCTTTGAGATAAGCAATTTGAACCACTACTAGATAAAAAAAAAACTTCCGGTGTGGCGATTTGAATTTTTCTTGGCGAACGCGCCGGCCACCGGTGATAAGGTCATGGTAAATTGTGGCATCATCGTGGCGGGCTCCGATTACCCGGAAAATTGATTAATCATGGCGGGCATTAAGAGTGCCCGCCCATTAAATGAATCACAAAAAAAAAAAAAAAACCTAGAAAGGCCCGTAGAGCTCATCTAGGGAAGCTTGGCGCCGCCGTTGTCGAATCCGCCCGGATCCCAATGTCACGGATTCCCGCCACCATCGATCGACGGATCCACCGATGTCGCTCCATCGGCCACGGGGGGCAAAAGGGAACTAGATTCGGTTGCTCCACCAAGTTGGGTGCCGCCCGCCGCTTAGATGAAGGAGGAGGAAGAAGGGCCGCCGCGGATCCAGGTCAACCCCTCTACGGCGTGGGCGGGCTAGGGATGAAAGGGCCATCCGCCTCCGCCCGAACCTTTGGATCGGAAGAAGGGGCCGCCTAGATGAAGGTCTCGTCTCTATGGATTATCGGAGAATTAAAAGGCGTCGTGGATCCATTTTTAAGCCTAAAAATATATTTAAATATCTATATATAAGAATGGTAATGCTATGATTGATTATTTGCCTCTGTAGGCAACCCGATGGGTGTCTTGTGATTGGATAACTAAGTCATCATGTACTTGATCGTGGTTGAAGAATCCCTCGTAATCAAGTAAATAAGAATATTCACTTTTATATGCCTCATTGTAACTAAGCTAGAACTTATATTAATTTTGTGAAATGCTATATTATCCGACTCATCTTCTGCCTACATCCGCAAAATCGGGCGATAATATCCCTCGGCGTGCCCGGATCTCGCTATCCCTAGTCGGGATCTCACGCCGCGTAGGGAGGGGACCAGGTGGGCTCTCGCGGGAAAGGGAGGGCCGCCATTTGCGGGGCACCAATCGGGGAAGGGGCCGCGACGGATCTCGAAAGTAGGAGGGACCGCCGAGGGAGGGACAGCAGGAAGGGGTGGTTGGAGGGAGAGGTGGTTGGAGAGGGGCCATTGGAGAGGATGGGTACAGTGGGAGAGAGTGTCGGCTGAAAGTGCCAAACCCTAACCTTATCTATTTATAGTGCGGGACGGTTATCGGGCCCTCGCCCTAGGCCTTCTTTGAGCCTAGAGCATTTTTCAGTGGCATTATAGCACGCTCACCATCACGGTAATAAATATTAACCATTGCGGGCATTTTTAAGGTGCCCGCCATGGAAAATCCATAACCGTGGTAGGCGGTCGAGCCGGGCAGGCGCGCTAGGGCCAGCGATTATCGTTGCGGGCAAACCGAAAGGTCGGCCACGGTAAAGATTTCCTAGTATCACACAAAATCATTTGAATTTAGTAGTGACCACAGTTTTCTACTAAAAATATATAGTTAATAACGCCTACTAAATGTATTTTGACTATGAAAGTGTAATTCAATAGGCATATGTGCCCATATCATTTTTATATCTCCAAAGTCTAAAATTAATATTTTGAGACTTTTTTTTTAGAATTACACAAAGACAACGCAGACCCTCACAACACGCGCCCGACTATGAAAGTGTAATTCAATAGACATATGTGCCCATATCATTTTATATCTCCAAAGTCTAAACTGAAAATTTTCTAGACTTCTTTTTAGAATTACGGTACAACGTAGTCCCTCACAACACGCACGCACACTCACCCATATGAATACACGTATGTAAACCCTACTCCCCTATGAGCAAGACCTCTCGGATCGGAAAGCACCGACGGATGGGAGATTCTAAAGTCACCATTGGCGCCTCGTCGTCGCGGGAGGAACGCCGCTACCACCGAATGCATAACGTGGCGCTAAATCACGGGAAAATCCTGCGTGAAAAGGTGCGAAACAAGCCAAGATTTGAACCCTGGTGGGTAGTGTCCCAATCGACCGGCCCTACCATTGGACTACAACCAATTCGCTTAACAAGGTGAAATTTTGAAAATATTGATATATTTATGGAAGGGAGTATGGTAAGCAAGGTCACAAGCTAATATAATATGGTAAGAAGAAAAATGATGAGAATATTAACTAGCAAAATGATTATTTTGCATGAGTGAAGGCAGCGGTCAAAAGAAAATTCCCATTCATGCATGGTCACATATATATGTCGTCGTCATTATTAGCTATGTTAACAGCACAGTTATCCACTTATCCTAGTAAATCCAAACGGAGGCATGGGCAGTGTGCAAATTATAAAAAGTTTTGAGTTTTGACCGGGCGCGTTGATCAGATTTACGGTGGGAGATTTAGACGCGTTGAATTGGATCTAAGGGGACAAAAAATAAGGTGGATAATAAATTTTGGGTTGACAAGGTATTTTCAATTCATTCGCTCCTTTATTGAATATAACACCCTCTTTATTCTAAATTATAAAGTAACTTTGACTTTTTTGATACATCTATTTGTTATGCATCACATATATAATAAATAATATATCTATAGATACATAAGCAAAACGAAAAAAAAAAAAATAGTCATAACGACTTATAATTTACAACAGAAGTGGATATATTTGTACGCTTAATGGTATATAAGTTTCCAAACACGTTTTCTCATGTCTTATCTCAAAAGAGCATCTCGACACAGAGTTGTGTTTGAAATGCAAGCTACCACCCATAGTGGACACTATGATTTCCGAGCTTGATCGATGAGAGATAAAAAAGGAGACCGCAACTTTGCGAGGCATATTTAGTAGTCATGCTTACGCCGTCTCTCTTCGCGTCACGTGGACAGTAGTACTTTCGTAACGAATCTATGTATCTCATGGAGTGTCATGGATGTACATAGCAGAGTCCCCGTACATTCTGCTACTTGTTTAATTGGATATATGTGTGTGTGTGTGTGTATGCATATCTACTGCCCAGAAATATCCGACTTTCTATGCAACTGAAATATCCAACTTCATGTTTTCTATCCGATTTGATGACTTAAAATATCCGAATTGATCATATAGATAACCACCCCATGTATTCTGAAACTGATCCGAATTGATCATTTAGATAATCAACCCATGTATTCTTAAATTGATTTGTCGTTAATAATTGCTTTATTTAGAGGTGATAATACAAGTGGCCTGCCATGTTTAGTAAATGAAATTATGCAAAAGGAAAGACAGAAAAATTAATTTTATATTATTTACTACAAATTATACCCAATTCAAAATCTAGTGTATTCCTCAGAAGAATCTTTGCTTAATTGACAAAGAAGAAAAGCATCTATTCCCTATGTGTGGTAAAAGAAAATGCCATGGCTCTCTCCTCTCGGCCCTGGCCCCTCCGTGGAACAATGTGTTGGGGATGGTTGACGAGCAAGCTGGGCTTTTTATGGAGTTGTACCCTTATCCTCTCTACTTTGTTCACCTAATTGGTGGGCTCAGTTTGCAACTTGGATATATGATGTTTTCACATTCGTAATAGGATGATTTTACTAAAGGTTTTTTTGAGGGAAAGGTTTTACTAAATTTTTGTATCCCACATGTAAAGATAATCACCAAGACAGAATTTCAGATTTCTCTTCGTGAGGTGGACTTCTCCTAGTGTTTTGCCGGTCAAAAATTTAGTATAAATTTTCTCTATACTAAATGTCTCCTTTCGATATTCGTATGTCTTGCTATGACTAGTGGTGATGTTTTTATTACTAACTAAAAACACTACGAGAAGTCCACCATTTTGGTAGTGCAACTATGACAAAGTCATCCTTAGAATTTATGATTTAATTCCCATTTGGATCCACCCAACTAATATATCAGGGGTTTCTCTTCTCAAAAGCGGCTTCAGCTTCTAGAGAATATTCTGCACTATTGCAATGAGCCATGCCATTTTATTTCTCTTAAAAAAAAAATGAACAACGCCCGGATTGAAGCTGGAAATATTTAAAAAGGCCTTCACCAGCTCACACCAAATGATTATATTAATGTCAATCTAACCCCTTCCATCCAAAACCTATATATTAGGGTTGTGTTAGCTGAAAAATTATCCAAAAACTAACATCTAATTGACTATTAATTAGTTGGTTGTAGACTAAAGCTAAAAAGACTAAAATAGCTAATTTATTAGTCACCTGAGGATACAAACAGGAGCTTAGCTAATTTGTAGCAGCTATAGTTAGCTGATTGGGATCCCAAAAAGACCCAAGAGGCTAATTTATTTTTTGAGAAAGACAATTTAATGTCAATCTATCCAAATACCTCGCTAGAAGGCAGCCCAGCTAGAAACTAACTCTCAACTCTTTAACTTTTTAAAGCATCCAAACAGGGACTATATATTATTTGTGTTTGCTGAGAAATTAAAAACTAACATCTAAAGTTGGTGGTAGAGTTGAGACTAACTTATTAGCTTAGGATACAAAAAGATTATTTTCAAAAAAAAAAAAAAAAAACCTTTTTAGAATGAAGATTATTTCATCGATGAAGTAATATTCGAGTTCATCCAAACAGGGAGATCATCAAGTAAGAGTATAAATTGAACTCGTCCACTTTTAGTTATCTGAAACATGCACCAACCTAAACGGATCAATCATGCATGCATGTGTGTAGTTTGCTCTATGCCACCTTTGCTCATCGATCATATCTGCATCGATCTGAAGATAATTTTGGTCTGGGTACCAACAAAAAGGAAATACGAATGCAAGCTATAGGTCTCCCATCATCAGTGGCTCCACTTATATATGATGGATAGATGTGAATGTGGTGACTTTAGCCTCCTTTTGATTTTTGTTGGGTACATAGTGATATCTGTCTACTTGGCTAACACAAGTCCCGGGGCTCAATGCAAATGCGCATGTTTTAAATTCCCTCACAATCTGGATGCCATCATTTGGACATGATGTTGTGTGATGAGTTTACTCCTTTTTCATGCACTGATGATGATTCATTGCACTGATGATTTGATCAAGAAGACCTTCTTCGTTCCTAAAGTTATCTTTGATGTATGTATGCGCCCTTAATTACTACCATAATTTTGATTTTTTTTTTCCTTTTGTAACAAATAAAACTAATCCTTTTATATTGCACCTTCTGAAAAATACTCTCTCATTCAGTAGCACTACATTCTTCTTCAGAGACTTGCAAGCAGATCCATGATATATGTACGTAGTACTATTTGCTATTGGACTATAATTACCAGTAAAAGATGCAGATGTTAATCTAAATCTTCTGCAGAGGGGTCCACACGGGGAGACTGGCGAGGCTTCGAGTAGCTGGACTGTGTGGCTTTTTTCCCTTGTAGAATAATACCCGGCCTGGGAAGCTTTCCGCAGCTAGGAGACTACACACTACACAGAGAGAGAAAAGATTGAAAGAGAAAGAGAAAGAAACAAAGCAACGAACTAAAGTCTAAAGCACAGAGCGAGCGAGAGAGAGAGAGAGCACATCAAGGAGGAAGAGACCAACACTAGTACCACTTCTACTGTACACTCCTCGTTTTGTGTGCGAAGCGAACCCTGTTCCATGTTCTTGAATCTCTGCATCATCCAGTCCCTTGTAGCAGATCAGATCGCTAGCTGTTGAGCCAGAAAGAGAGAAGATTGCCCCAGGATCGATCGAGATCTAGAGAGAGAGAGAAAGGTTTAGAGGGAAAGCCGCAGCAAGGAGGCGAGTGAATAGAATGTTCCCTTCCACCAAGAAGCAGGCCAGCACCGGTGCCGCGGAGCTCAAATGATCGGCCTACTATGTGCGGGCAAGGCGGCGATTCCGGCGGCCTCGTCCTCACCACCGACCCCCAAGCCCCGCCTCCGGTGGACGCCCGAGCTCCATGACCGCTTCGTCGATGCCGTCGCCCAGCTCGGAGGCCCCGACAGTACGTAAACATAGATGCTTCAGTTACGTGTGCTGCTACTTTTGCTAGGGAATTTTATTTGATGGGTTAATTTTGATTGCTTTGCATCTATCCTTTTCTTCTCACCGGCCGTATGTAGAGGCAACGCCAAAGACCATCATGAGGGTTATGGGAGTCAAGGGTCTCACCCTCTATCATCTCAAGAGCCACCTTCAGGTACGTACCTTTGCTGCATGATGATCCAGTCTGCATAAGTAGAAATTAGGTTTTATAAGTTCTTTCTGAACTGATTTGTACTGTGTCTTACTCTGCCAGAAATTCAGGCTAGGGAAGCAGCACAAAGAGTTCGGTGACCATACAGGTTAGGATTGTAAAAATACGGTGTACTGAGCAGAATTCTATATGCTTATTATTATCTAGAAAAATCATAAGAACTTGTAGTATAATTTTTTGTCCTTTGCCTTCTCCTATCTACCTATATGTGCGTTCCTTTTCCATCCTTTTGCTAAAGCTAAGATATCCTGATATGATGTTCTGAAACCTATTATGCATCATGATCTCTTTCTGTAGTTTTAGATTCATTCATCACGTACACAAACCTAATAATAGCAAAAGATCCTCATTTTTTGTACATAGCATGTGCATGTGTCCAGTACTTTCAGTTGTTCACAAGGCAGATATAATTCTAGTATATAAACATATATTTTTCAAAAAGTAGTAACATATATCGTCCAATGAACCACATTCAGCAATGGAGATGCAACGTAGCGTGGCCTCTTCTTCAGGCCTGATAGCAAGAAGCATGAACGAGTGAGCTGATTTTGTTCAGAACACCTACTCTTACTCTAATTCTTGTGAGTGCAGTATTCAGATCATAAGGTTTTGATACTACCTTCTGTTTTCTTGTGAATCATTCAGCCGCAGCGTGAATGTGAACGAGGCCCTAAGGATCCAAATGGAAGTCCAAAGAAGGCTCCATGGAGAACTAGAGGTACGTAATACATGCATTTACATAGTACAGTAGCATATGCTTTAGGAAGTTTACTTACCACACAGCTTTGGTTTTCTTTCTTCTGGCCTTGCACATTGCTCATGAACTTTGCATATATGCTTCAATGAACGTTCTTGGGAAGTTTACAACTTTACATACACTTTGTTATTACCTGGTGTATATATGTCCATTTTTTTTTGGCTCGCATGTTCCGAATCATAGGCGCTTTTGCAAGAACAATCTTGGGAAGTTTACTCAACACACAACTTTTCGATCTGTCCTTCTCTCATATGTGTGCTTGTCTCTCCTTAAAAAAAATATGAGTGCTAGGTTGTCATGAACTATCAGCACATATATGCATTGTCCTTCAATCTACAAAAGTAAAAAGGGTGAACTTTGCATGACACGCAGGTGCAGAAGCACCTCCAGATGAGGTTGAAGCCAGGGGGAAGTACATGCAGTCCATCGTGGAAAAGCATACCAAGCCCTCGGGTCCAGCGACTGCGCCATGGCCCGCAGGGTACAGATCTCTAGGCAGCCAAGCTGTCATGACATGACATTGGCACCAGTTCCACGAGCTTCTCTTCCGTCCAGGACCCGCTGCAGTGCTTCTATGGAGGAGGAAACAGCCACATGGACCAGCTCCTCAATCAGATGGAGAGGCCAATGGATGGCTTCCTGACGTTGGGCGAGCTGCTTCATTGGCTCAGCCGACAACAAGAAGGGCCCCTAACCATTGTAGCTCCAGTGGCAAGAGCTCGATGGCGATGTGGGCTAGCGAAGAGCAGCATCAGCAGGCAAAGAGCGGCAACGATCAGCTACAGATGGGGCCGTCGACGAGGATGGATGGTGCAGGCACTGATGTATCTGGACCCGGTCACCGGTCTGTACGAGGGTGGTGTCGGGGAGCTCCAGGGCTTTGATGTTTCGAGCTCCTGAGATGAAGCCGCCTGCACAACAAGCACCTGCCGCAGGAAGTCAGAGGATACGTATATAGTCATCCAATGGTTTGGAGCTCACGTAAAGAGAACTGTATACTATATATATGTGGGTATTGAAAGACGAAAGCTAAGGTATTTAAATGCATGTGTCGTTTTGTTGTGAAGCATCAAAAAGTTCAAAGCTTAGCAAGTGATGAGCGGAGTGTAGTTCATCCAGTCATTAGTTTTATTGGATACGAGATACATGGAGATCAACGCGTCATATAGAAATATATATGTTTGTTTATTTTAGCACTAAGATTATTACCTGCTATGCTCCGATGAGGATGGCTAAGGTGATCTAGTTTTAACAATTTAGCTGTTGGTTTGATTTCAGATCAAGTTATGCATGGCACATTTTTAGTTGACATTAACTCGAAGGTTTTCAGATATGTTGTATTGTAATGGATTAATTTGTGTAATAATACTGCTGTAACATTGACCATCAGAGATCTTTTGTGGGTGCATAGTGTTATGCATGTGATAATATCACAGTGCTATAGCTGCTTGTGATTTTAAGAAATCAACATTTGTATTGTATATCCAAATAAGTTAACTATGAAAACAGATGTCGTGATCAATCAATGCTACCAGTTTAGTATCATGGTTTTGTTTTTTTGTAAATGCATGTACTGGTCAAACTTTAGAAGATAGGTTGCTCACTGAGGTTGATTACTCTAAGTATGGGATGTGCACTTATTTTGTGATGGTGGTAGTATTAATTTAAGTGGTGTTGTACTGTTGTGCATTTCTTTAGTCAATGACTTAGCTTATTGAGACATCTCATAAGATTAGTGATGTGCATTTCTTTAGTCTATAACATTTAAATTTTGTTTAGCTATGAAACCAAAGTAAGATAGATTTAGCGATATGGCATTGAAAGAATATGCAACCCATGTAGGCAACAATTCTGGCTACACTTTCATTATCTTTTCTTCAAATTAACCCTATTTGCAACCTATCATGTGTCGTCAACCAAACAAACACCTTTGGCTTGGTTATTGGGATAATACTTTTTTTTCCATAACTCTGAACATCCTCCCATTAATCACACCTCTAAACGTTAACCTTGTATACATTAGATTAGAGCTGTTCGGTTGATGATTTATGCGTCGATAAGTAGGCGATGTTGTTTTATTCGAGAGAAAAATATTATACCATGGTAGATAAAAAAATCACTCACTATATGCAACAACTTTCTCTATATATTATTGCACGCTCTAGAGAGCTAATCCCACTCTAATCTCGGAGAATGTTTTTTTTTTATCAAAACATCTATTCCATCAATAACAAAGGTTATAAAAAAAAAAGCTCTTCAAGTTAGAACTATGTAAATGCAAACACCAATGAAATCGGGATATCGTCGTGATCTAAATAAATGTAACAAAATTGAGATTATTTGGTTCATATCGTAAAAAAAAGGGAAACACAGACCATCCCACCTCTTTTTTCTCCCTACCCTTAGTGTCGCCCCCTCAAACTCTAACGACAGAGAAGAGGCACCACGACGACAGACACGCCACCAACTCTATTCAATCTCATGTGCTCATCTCAAGTCTTCCTCTCCTATCCCTTCCTCGTTATTTACCACAAAGCTCGAAGCTTTGACCATGCATGGCCATGCCCGACCACGAGGGAAGTGGCATCCGTCCCAACCACATTGCTGCACCTCGACTGAATTACGCATTTACCGCTCATGTCTTTGCCACAACTTGACACTCCCTTTTGACTTTACATATATATGAGAACCAATTCCATGTTATCGCTTTACATAGTGCTAAAACCAAATATATAAAACAATACACTTAACTTGCGTTGTAATCAAAACACCAAGCAAAATGAAAACAAACTAAATGACACCTAAGATATCCATTAATCTGTTTCATTCCAACATATCCTCATTTCGCATTAAAAGAACCCATGGTGAAGTTTATACGAGAATGCAATGGTATTTTGTCGATGAAACTTTCTCAAGTTTTACTAGATTTTGTAGATAATATTAGCAATATTTGTATCTCCAAATAAGATCGTTAAAAGGATAGATTCAAAGATCTATCTAATGATACTAATTATGTAGATCTATTTGATAATACTAATTAATTACATAGATGTTGATAATACTAATTATGTAGATCTATTTTCCCATTAAGAATGCTAAAAGATAGATTTAAAGATATATCTTATAATGCTAATTATGTAGATCTATCGATTTATATATAGTCAAAGTTTGAAAAGCTGACTTCTTCTTTTTTGAACCTGACTTTGAGTATGTTCTGGTCTTCTAGAAGAAGAAATAATCGAGCGCAGAACTTGGGCGGCGGTTCGCGGTTGGGCCCGTGCCCCCCAAACCGTCAGCGCCGGCTCGACACGAACCCAACCCAGCCCAACCACCCCACCCCCGTCTCCGTCTCGTCCTCCTCTCTCCCCTGCTGCTCACAACTCTCGAATCAAAATCACTGCTCCCCCAGCTTCCTTTACCTTCGCAGCAAGCAAAAGCCGGTAGCATCAAGCTAGATCGCGGGAAGCTCCTCGCCTGCCCCCTCGGCGGCCCTGCTCCGGCGAGGAGAAGCGTCCTCTCGCGGGCGGGCGGCCGTGAAGGCCACCAGTTCACCGGCGGCGGCGGCTTCCGTGAGGGTGCCCTTAGCCCCCGGGGCGGGCGGCGAGATGAACAGCCAAGCCGCGGCCGGAACAAGCAACGGCGGATCCGGGGATGCGACCGCCGGGGCCGCGGCCAGGAGGAACACCAGGATGCCCAAGTGTGAGATCTCGCGCCGAATCTCGTTCAGCGTGCTTCCCCTTATTGGCGGTTTTCTCGTTTCGTTCAGGCTAAGGCTAAGGAACGGCGCCATACTATATGCTGTGGGGTTAGTTAGTGGTTCGGTCTTAATTTGGCGCCCGTTGGGTTTGCAGATAGATGCTGCTAGCTTATGCTCCCTTTTTGGCGTCCATATTGCTCATACTTTGGTCGCCATGTTGTTAATCGTGGGAGCTTGCGTGTTAGTGATTGTAGCCAGTTCAATCCAGATGAAAACCCATAGACTAGTTGGCATACGATTGTGTTATTTACATACTGACTATGGCTAGTTCAGTTCAGTACTAAATCTAGTTATTCAGTGCATGGTAGTTCCATTTTCTTATTGGTTATAGGTAGTTCAATCCAGAAGAGAAACCGTCAATCTGGGTGTTACATGATGATATTATTTCATTACTGATGTCCTGTCATAATAAGTCCAGAAGGGAACCTGTCAATCTAGTTGCTACATAACAGTATATAAGCTTCTTAGTGATATAGCTAGTTCAATAAAAGATGAAAAGGCGTCAAACTGAGTTGTGGAATGATGGTATTGTTTACATTACATGTGTTTGGACACTTGTTACAATAAATTATGAGGTCAGAGACAGTGACCTATTAGACAAATGCTAAGCCTGTGATATGACTTGCTTTTGCGGATCGCAAAACCCATTCTTATGTGACAAATGCTAAGCCTGTGACGCAACTCAAAAATTTCTTATGTGCAGATTCCAAGTTCACACAGCAGGAGCTGCCGGCTTGTAACCGATTCTTACTCCAAAATGGGTAGGCTTACTGGTTGTTGAGATTATGATGCCACTGGTTTTGGAGATTTGGAAAAATTAATCGGAGAAGCTCACAGATGTTTCCGTCTTTGACTGATGTTTTGTAGGTTGTCTCTGTTTTTTCTTCATCGTTGGAGTCATCTTTGTTCCCATTGGTGTTGTTTCACTGCTAGCTGCAAGAGATGTATGCTGCCTTTTGTCTTGTGACTTCTTCCTTAAGATAGATGTTGTGGGTTGTGGTATTCTCATCATTTTTTCTCTATTTATATACATCTTGACTGATTGCAGGTTGTTGAGATTATCGATCGGTATGATGAGGCATGTGTGCCAGTCAACATGACTGACAACAAGCTTGCTTACATCCAGAATGAGACCATACCCAAAGAGTGCATAAGGAATCTTACGGTAACAAGCTTAGACTTGTGTCCAGTTTATTTGCTTTCCATGGATGGGTTTTTTCCCACCCCAGAACTGTAATGACTTGTCTATATTGTCTTTGGTAATACTAAAGGCAGGGGCAATGTGCCCTAAAACTCTAAAAAAAAAAATCTTAGACTTCCATGGGTATTGATTTGCCGTTTGAAATACTACGGCATAGAAGAAGCAAAAGTTGGAACAAACATGCAGTTGTAGCATACATCTTCTATCAGATTTATCACAATTTTATTTTCTGAAAAATCAAATTAATTTCTTTCCAGGTTACAAAGCACATGAAGCAGCCTATTTTTGTGTATTATGAACTTGATAACTTCTACCAGAACCATAGGAGGTATGCTGTTATTTAAAATTTGCAGACAATCATTTGAATCTTTATCCCTTGGCACACATTGACAGCTATCACTTTCCTGATGTTGATGAATTATCATTTTGCAATCGTGATGCTATTTTAATTGGAAAACATGAGACAACAACTTAACTGCTAACTTGGATATCTTACGTGCCAAAAAAAGAAGTGAACAGTCTTGCATTGGAGATTTACCATGCTTCCCTGATTCAGGTATGTAAAGAGCCGAAATGATGCACAGCTAAGAGATGCTAAGAAAGCTAACCAGACATCCGCTTGTGAACCTGAGAAGACCACGGCTAATGGGCAACCAATTGTTCCTTGCGGCCTCATTGCTTGGAGCTTGTTTAATGATACATATAATTTCACTCGTGGTAATGAAAACTTGACAGTGGACAAGAAAGATATCTCTTGGAAGAGTGATAGGGAGCATAAATTTGGTAAAGATGTCTATCCGAGCAACTTCCAGAATGGTGCACTTAAAGGTGGAGCAACACTTAACTCAAGATCCCGGTATGTGAACTTTTATTCTGCACCATCATATTGTGGCATATGCTTGTCTAGGAGATTATTGTTCATTTCGTATACATCTGCAACATCATAGTTTCTGCTAATGTCAATTGATTTCTTGTTCATGTGAATACTGAATAGACAAAAGCTGTATGGGTAAGCAATATTTGTGGCAGTTATTCATGTCAGTTGAATGTTATGTGACAGTTGAGCGAGCAAGAGGACCTCATCGTTTGGATGCGGACTGCAGCACTTCCTACGCTCAGTTATATGGGAGAATATACTCTGACCTCAAGGAGAATGACACAATAACAGTGAGATTGCATAACAACTACAATACATATATTTCCGCGGCAAGAAAAGCTGGTCCTCTCCACTGCAACCTGGCTTGGGGGAAGAACGATTTTCTTGGCTTTGCATACCTTGTAGTTGGTGGGCTCTGCATTTTCCTGGCATTTTGCATTCACCTTGCTGTACCATTAAAACCAAGGTTAGTGACTTTTGACACTCTGTTGCACTTGCTTGTGGAAATTAGTTGTGTGCTTGCTTTAGTTCTTGAACCCGCTATATGTAGATGCTATCTGTGATAGCCGTACTGTGAATGTGATACTTGCTGTGAAGTAATCTGGGTTTAGTCTATCAAATTTATAGAAAACCTGTGCCGTACTTGAATGTGATACTTGCTGTGAAAGTAGTCTGGGTTTAGTCTATCAAATTTATAGAAAACCTGTAGTCAGGTATTCTGATTATGCCTGGTGCAGCCCATTTTTATCTCAGCCCATTCTGATTATACCAGTGAAGGTGGCCCTGAGGCTTTAGTCTGTATGAGTACATTTCATGGCACACTTGTCGAAAGTACTTCCATAGGAGCACCTTCTAGTAAAGTTTAGTGGACTAGAACCAGACAACAGCTGCTCTGTTTTACTTTGCTGAGTTTGGTCCTTCGTTCACACTGCTATTTTCCTTATCCTGGATTCCTGGTATAGTGTTGAGTAGTTATGCACTGTGGATTGTGGACTGTGGCCTGGCATGATCAAGGCTTGTACCTTAAGACTGTGGCCTGGCTTGTTAAAAGCATCTGTCTGTCATTATTTTTTCATTGACACCCTACACGAGTGGAAATGCTAATCCAATCTGTGGCCTTCTGCAGGAAACTGGGAGACCACAACTACTTATCCTGGAACAGACACCCTGCAGGACGCTAAGATGTTTTGGACGCCAAGTGTCTGTACTACTTGAAGTGTAACTTGTATGAAATGAAATGCTCTGAACCAGGAATATCGGTGGGCATAAGCTAGTATGGTTCGGGCTAGAACTTGATGTACATTTTTTACAAAGGGATCAAGGTGGCTACGTGATTTTGTTTCTTGTGTTCTTTAGAGCTGCATTAGCAGTGATCATGAGAATATCTCTAATGGCTTGTTTCGTGGTACGAGCACTGTAAACGGTTTAAATAGTTTCTATGTGATGTTCATGCTTCGACTACTGAAGATTATCTGTTAGCAGTCAAGGGTGCTTGGGTAATGATTGATGTAGGTTGATTGTAATATACGCAAAGGGAATAGTACCAAATTCTGTACAAATTGATCACTGTCTGATGTTTGTTTGTTACTACGGTTTTATAGTATATATGAGTGTCTGTTATCTATTTTGGGTTGTACAGCCTGCACGGCCAAAATACCCCTTCTAGATGTCATAAGAATCGAAACAATATTCTACAACACTCAGATGAGGAAATTGCATATTTGGGACTCCAGCTTCGCAAATTTGGGACTTGAAACTTCGACTTCACAAAAATAACCATCCAACTGATGGACTCTTGATTTCTATGACATTGTATGTATTTTATTTCTTTTTAATCTAAAAACATGTATTTGGAGCCTTGAAAGAACATTCTTTGAAGTCCCAAATATGCAAAAATTGCTCTTCTTTATTGCTTAACAGGTGATGAATGGAAAGCATGACTAGGAAACTTTGAGACAAAGCATTTTTTTTTTTTTTTCTAGAACACGACTTCACGCACATTTCATGCACACATTTCATTGAGAGAACTAAGGAGAGAGACGCATGATCAGGACACATGATCAGAGCCCATTTCCACCTCCTTTCCATTTATTGCTCCACGCAGGTGAATGGAAGCAGAAATCTTCTTTCGCAACATGACTCGTGACACCTGATTAATAATGTTCAGCCCCAGATGCTGCAAGTCGAAGGGTAGCCTGCTAATTACAGTAACCTATTCGAGAACAGTTACCTACTTCCCATCACCACAAGTTTCTTATGGATCTGTAGTCCATAGCTAGATAATACAATGGGACACCTAAGAATTATTGCATGTTAAGCCCCATTTTTAGCTTTTCAGACATTCTGTTCAGCACTCCTGCTGCCACAGTTTCCTCCTGTTCCTCATTCTGATCCTTGGTGAGCCACCTTGAGTGGCAAGATCGGGGAGCACCACAGGCCTGGACTGCCTCCAGCTCAGCGCCGGGCAGTCTGGAACCGTCCAGGAGCAGGGCATGCATCCCAATGCTCCTAGCTGGGTGTAGTCCTTCCGCATGCATGTCGCCATGTGGAGGCTTTCCGAGCGACGTTTCCTGCCATCTCCAATGCTATCTTGTAGATTCTTGGGTCTGGCTTTCAACGCCAACCATGCCTGAGAACACCCCTCAAGTCCCATCTCGGAGCCCTAGTTGAAAACCAAGACATTATGTTATTAGCATTTAATAGGCTATGTGGCACGCATAACATAAAAGAAAGCAAATTATTGTAGAAACACTGCGAAATGCGTGAATTGTGATCGAAAGTGGATGTTGCACCTGATTCAACCCCAAAGCGGGCAAGATGACATCTTTGCGGTACTGCATGCTGACAACGGAACAGTTCCCTTTCTTCCCCGCGCCCACCAAAAGGGCTGTGAGAAATGCTGAATATGGCTAGAGGAGTTCAAAGCAGAATAAATGCCTGAAGATTTCTCAAATGTCTCCTCATCATAATCATAGCCAGCCTTGCAGTTTGTGTATAGATTATAGAGCAACCGAATCACTAGGCTCCAACATTAAGAAGACACACCACTAATCCAGACAAGTTTCAGATTTGTAAATTAGTCTTTACCTTAACAAATGAATTTTTAACACATGTCCTCCACCATTCAAGGTTTGGCATCTTAGCCAAATCCAAAGCAAGGGGGTACTGTCTGCTATTATCTCAGTGTGGGCAAGCTTCTTGAAGCCCTCATGCATACGGGTTGTAGTCTAGGCAGCATCCCAGCAGACCTAGCTGCCATACAACAGTAATCCCCAAGGTGTCCTTTGTAAGCAATCAGTGTACCAGTAACATCCACGGTGATGCCAACTTTGAAAGTAGAGACATCCTTTTGGCAGTGATCTGAACAGTGGTCTTATATACAATCTACCTGCAAAGTCACATAGTGAAAATTGGGAATGTCCAACTCACTCCTTTAAGTGGCAGAACAAGCAGTGAAGCTATAACAGACATATCGCCAAATTGCATCCATGTTACAAAAATTAATTCTATATATAGCTTGAGAGGCAGCACCTGAGCTCATATGTATCATAGGCATGGAAGGTGCACTAGAGGTTAACTTTGCAAATGAGATGCTCCGTAATACCCAAGACACTTTTTCCATAGTCAACCAATGCCTTTGCAATGGATGAATCATTGAAAATCACACGAAATTTGAAGGATTGTAATCCTATAGGAATATATGTCAATTTTAACAAAGGACTAAACCCTATGATATTCCTTTTTGGATTGCTATGAGATGCATGAAACCATAGGATTACTATGAGAATGCATTAAAACCTATGCAGCAAAACTAGCATGAGGTTGAACCTCTCACCAAAACTTTCCTTTGTATCTATCACTCCCTCATGGAATTCTGTATTTGTTTTTCTGAAAAAACGTCTACACAACACACACAAATGGGGATTAGAATGGAAAAAATAAACAAGCTGGACAATCATTTTTTGTCAAAACATCAAAGTGATGTTCTGATGCGGTATCTAGGATGAATGTACAGTACCTACTTCCCACAGCAAAGTCAAACCTAGGACATTTCCTCCTGCTCTGGAAACAAATATAGTGAAACAAATTCCTCAGTGAATGCTGAGCAAAGCATCCCTGTCAGCAACCAGGCAAAAAAAGGCCCGAAAGAGAGTAAAATGAACATTCCGTGTTTACCCCTAAACAAAAACACTTTGTAATTGAAAACTCCTAATCTGCAAATTTTTCTCATCAATGATTACTAACACTTCCAGAGATCCCCATTCATTTTATTTCTCAAGAAAAGTAAGCAAGAAAGGCCATCATCGACCTCCTTTCTTACAATAACAAACAAATAGCAAAAAATCTCAAACAGAAAGTAGCAGGAACAAGTTCAAAAGCCCATTATACCTTGAAAAGGATCGATG
>JADLZK010011314.1:0-107335 GCA_015847255.1 Hyparrhenia diplandra
GCGTGGAAGGTGTGGAAGAAGTGGAGTATGGGAAATCCGACTCGTCGAAGACCACGTGCCGGGAGATGAGTACTCGGTGGGAGGAAAGGTCGTAGCAGCGGTACCCCTTATGGTCAAGGGAGTAGCCAAGGAACACACACCGTGTCGAGCGGGGCGCCAACTTGTGAGGAGCAATGGCGGCAGTGTTTGGGTAATAGGCACAACCGAAGACACGGAGGTGATCATAGGTGGGAGGGGAACCAAAAAGGGCGTGGTGTGGAGTGGGAGCGGGGCAAGCAGTGGAAGGAAGGCGGTTGAGGAGGTGGGTGGCGGTGTGGAGGCTCTCGGCCTAGAAGCGCGGGGGCAGGGAGGCCTGAAGAAGGATAGTGCGCATGATGTCGTTCGTGGTGCGGATCATCCGCTCAGCCTTGCCGTTCTGGGAAGAAGTGTACGGACAAGACATGCGGAGATGAACGCCCCGAGAGAGGAAGAAAGAGCGGGAGGCGTTGTTATCGAACTCACGCCCGTTGTCACACTGGACGGCCTTGATGGTGAGACCGAATTGAGTGGACACCCAGGCAAAGAAGTGGAGGAGGGTGGGAAACGCCTCGGACTTAGCACGCAAACGGAAAAGTCCAAGAGTAGTGAGAGAAATCATCAACTAACACCGAGATAGTATTTGATCCCGTAAAATGCTCTAAGCACGTGAGAGGTCCACAAATCACAATGTACAAGATCAAAGGCATGCGTAGCATGCGAAGAAGAAGAAGAAAAAGGAAGTCGAACATGACGACCGAGCTGACACACATGACAAAAGTGCTCTGCATGAGTACGAAAGTACAAGAGATGTCCGCACTACGACCGAAGCCGAGCCAAAACGCCGCGGTCGGGATGACCGAGTCGGGCGGTGCCGTCAGTGGTGGAAGACGGCGCCACGACAAGAGCGGTAGCGGAAGACGGAAGGCGAAAGAGTGTAAAGGGGTCCCGTGCTCTCACATCGGAGAAGTGGTCGCCGGTATCCAAATCCTTCACAAGAAGACCCGAAGTGTCAAATTCGACGTAACAAGAGTTATCGTGAGTGAACCGGCGAATAGAAAGAAGATTGTGGACCATCCGAGGAGCAACAAGAACATTCGAAAAGACGAAAAGGACCGGTGCGTAACCCACAGAGGTGACCGGAAGACAGAACCATTCCCCACCATGATAGAAGAGGGACAAGAGGGGTGGGGAGGTCGAAGAGTCGAAAGTATACCAAAGATCCCGGGAGTGGTGTGGTAGGAAGCACCGAGTCGCAATCCACTCGGCCGGGCGGTGTCGGCCCCATGGTGCCAAGGACGGGGCCGATCGGCCGATTCTACCCCCCCAGGCCAGACCGGACGGGCGGAGCGTAAGGAGCCTGTGCCGGCGCTGGGGAGGAACGCCGAGTACATGGCGGCCGGCTGGAGTGGAGGAACGCCGGAGTACATGGCGGCCGGCCGGAGTGGAGGTCGAAAGTGCTCCCGCCCCTCGTCCTGAACGGCCACATGGAGATGCGCCCGACCATGGGTTGTTGAAGGAGGGCCGGACGCACCACCGTGGGACGGGGAGCGGAGCAAGAGGTGGAGGGGGGCCGCTTGGACGACCAGACCCGCTCCGCCTCCACCAAAGACCCCGCCAACCCCACCACCACCGCCGCCCGCCGCGCCACCCCGCCGGCCGACGACCACCACACCACGGCCACCCCACCCCGCCGGCCCGGAGGAGGCGGTGGGGCAGCGACGAGCACAGGGTAGTAGCCGGTGAGGACAACGAGCCGGTAGTGTGGGCGGGTGGCGCGGCACCCATCTGTTGCTCCTCAAGCACGAGGTCATCCCGAACCCGCAGGAAGGTGGGGAATGGCGTCCGGCGGGTGATCTAGCTCCTCGGGTGCGCGAACCGACCATTGAGGCCCCCGCAGAGGTTGAGCACCACCGGCGATCGCCCACCGGGTACCCAATGTCATGGAGAGCGTCGGCCTTGACCTTCATCTCGCCGGCAGAGTCGCTAGCGAGAGGTCCCCCGGGCGGGTGCGGAACTCGGCCTCGAGTGTGAGGGCACGTGCCTCGGCATTGCCGAAGAAGTGGCCCTCGATGACGAGCCGCAGTCGCGCCATAGTGGCACCGTGGAGCGCGACGGTGTCCCGAGCTCGAGGGAGATGGTCCCAACGATCCAGGCGGGCGACATTGCCGAGGCGCCGCCACGCGGCATCCGCGCCGCGAGGGGTGTGTCGAGGCGCACGTGGTCGCCGATGGCGTAGCGGCGGAGGGCGAGGAGCATCCGGTCACGCCAACGAGCGAGGAGGTGTCCGTGGAGTCGAGCACGACGGTGACTGTGTTCTTGACTTGCGTGACGCCGACGCCTGGAGGTGGAGGTAGGCGACCATGGGATCGGCCGGGTCGGCGCTTGGTGGAGAGGACACGAGAGGTGGTGGTGTCGGCCGGGAGGAGGAAGTGGCGCCGTGCTCGCGAAGACGGCGGTGGGACGGAGGAAACCGCAGTCGGAACCGCTCCGCCGCCGCCACCGGGCGAGTGAGAGCATCGGCGGCGGTGCGTTCCCAAGTGAGAGCAAAGAAGACGAACACGCTCCCGCGCTTTGAAGCTTGGACCTTGGCCGCCAGAGAGCGCGGGCGAAGCCCGCGTTCGGCCTAGGCCGCCATCGACGACGGTCTTGCCGCGGAAGGCGCCGCCGTGAGGGGCACGCCCCGCAAGGGCATGCCGAGGCCGCGACCGGGACCGGTCGCCGCGGGGGGGTGGGACGCAGAGTCGGCGGGTGCTCGCGCCCACGCCCACGATCGGAGGAACGGCCGGCCATAGCGGGGGCCGGACAGGAGGATCGGGTGGGTGGCTGCCGGTCGGGGCCCTAGCGCCCTCGGGGCATCCGACCGCCGCCCTCCCCGCAGCGCCGCCCCCTCCCCGGCGGGCGGCGGGGGTGACGAGGACCTCTGTGTGGGCCGGATTGGCGCCGGAGGATGAGGAAGAGGGGGCCGGCGGGCGGAGGACGCGACCCGGGCGGCACCGCGGCACGCTGCTCCCACGCCCGCACTGCGCCGCGACGGAGGAAGAAGACGACGCGCGCGCCGGGAGCGGCGACCCAGGCGGCGTCAAGATAGGAGAGGAAAGGGAAGGAGGAGAGGGAGAGGAAGGGGGTGGGCGGCTCGCCGTGGAGCGGAGGCGCCGGTGGCCGGCCAGCCATCAGGGGCGGCGGCGGCTGGGAACGGGAAGAGAAGGGATCGGTCCCTAAGCTGATACCATGTTAGGACAATAATCTTGTCTGTATTCCTCCAAACCCTAGAAGGGTAGGCTATATAATTCCTATACATGGGCCTCTATTGGGCCACTACACATATACACTAACACCCGCTACGCCCGACCAGCCGCGTGGCCTACCTCAAAGGAGAAGACTGAGCGCCTCCAGGCTCGGCAGGCCGATCTCGACGCTGAACGTGCCGAAGCTCAAGGGGAGGGTAGTACAAGCACAAATCGTGCTGCTGAAAATCATGTATTATTTGGATTGAGAAGTAAATAATTACTTGATCAGGATTGCTGACATCGAGAAACGCCACCCAACTAATTACAGGATAAACAGCTAAATACATGACTACAAACAGAACAATTCGTTCCCAACTAAGCAGGGATTCATACTCCACTTTGATCTTGCAAGAACACATAGTTTATGTGCAAAAACTGAGGACATTTTCCAGTTGGAATGCCATGCCACCATTGATCAACCAAGAAGCTGCCTGAGGCCATCAATGACCTGTTCCCTCTTCAACGGATTCATCTGTACCAGAATTAGGATTCAGGATGTTAATCTTATAAACCAAAAAAAAAAAAAAAAAATAGATCCGCTCAAACAAGTTAGAAGAAAATTACCTTGTTAAGGAGGAGCGAAAGACCGTTTGGTAGAGCTTTCACGTCTGAACTTTCAGCAAGATGCGAGAACCAGTTCGATACTCTTTCAGCCTTCAACTCCTCAAGATAATTCTCATAGTTCTTGCGATCGTCCTTCCAAGCAAAGAAAGATTCATCATCATTCCACATTTCACTACCACCTTCAGTTCCTTTGGACAGTAGATACCATTTCTTGATAGAGTCTAATGCTGATCTGTGGGAAAGCTGCTCACCAGCAGCTTCTTTAACTTCCTTGGCCAGGGCATCCTCAGCAACTCTCCTTCGCAATCTCCTGTAGAAGAATGCCCGAGACTCTTCCCAATCAACAACCTTACCTATCACACCTTTGGCTTCCATTCTAGCAGAGGTATCATGCAATTCAGCAAATCGTGTCGCAACTTGAGTATAAATAGGCATCAACTGCTTCATCCGAATAGTCATACTCTTCCGTATGGTCTCCATTTCTGGGATGCTGGCATTTTGTTTCTTCATCTCTTTCAGCCTAGCATTAAGGCCAATCAATTCTGGGTCAAGCCTTAGCATGCAATCTTCCAGTTCCTTTGGCCTAAATTTTATCTCCACCAATCCTTCTGCCTCAAGGACATTCCCTTTCGCAGTCCTCTCGGCATACATCTCTATGTGGTCAGGATTGATCTTGCTGTCCACCACAACCCAGGCCCCTCCCCGTAGCTCTCCACCCATTGGGATATACACAAAAGCAGGCTGCTGGTATGTCCTCAGATTCTCAACAATTGTTGAACCAGCTTGAAGGATTCCTTCAAATAAATCCCTTTGCCCACCAGAGAAACCTCTCCAGTTTGCAAGGATGAACAGTGGAAGCTCCTCACGGTTGAAATCCAGTAATGCCTGAGCTGTTTTGGTTGCAGAATCTGGGAACCACACCTGACCTGCTTGAGGGACTACGGCGCTCAGCGGAATCAAGCTGACCTGGATCAGCTGGGATGACTTGCATCACAGTCTGGGTTTCCACAGCGATGACACCAACTGGTATTCCACCAAGCTTTGCTCTCCCAGTGATAACTGTTTTTGCCCAACCTTCCAATGTTTCCACGAAGCTTTCCCTATCAAACATACCACCCAACCACTTCCCTTCACCATCCTGAATGCCGCAGATGGCTGCACGAGCATCACAAGCATTCTCAGGGAAGTATGTTACTGGTCTTTCAGGTGGGTCCAGGGGTTTCATAATGGGAAGAGGACCACCAATATATGGAGGAACATAACTGAGCCATTTTAGGATAGCAGAAACACCTTCAAGGTCATCTGACACAGTTTGGTGGACAACACCATTTGTAGCCATGATTTTGGGGCCACCCAATTGCATATGAGAACTGTACACCTCCCGCCCCAGAAGTTTGTTTAGTGCAGAAAACCCAGTCAAAATAATTGGTTGATCAAGACGTTGTATACACCTCATACCTAAACGAGCCAGATAAGCCCCAATGCCAACAGCTCTTCCAGTCACAAATGTCAGAGTAAAGGTCTCTTTGTATGCCTTAGAATATGCGCTGGCAATCGCACCACTTCCATGGAGATTCTCACAACCAAGTCCATCCTCTTTACCAACAATGGTATCAACCACCCATCTGGTTTCTCCATTTTCTAGTTGCAGCTCGTGAGCTATTACTGAAGAGCTTAGACGTGAGTAATCTTCTGTAGTGAGGTAAATGTACTGAAAACCACGTTCAGGGCTCTCATCATCAGACCAGCCGACATGGAAGCATGACTTTATTTCCTCTGCTACACCAAGCCTGGCACCAGCAGTTGCTGCCAGGTAGATAAGAGGAAGTTTCCTCTCACAGGCAAGATTGGTAACAGCATCAAAAAATGCATCTTCTCTTGGACCAAAGGACCCAGCTTTAAATGTCACATCATTGGCAACAACTATAATCTCCCGACCACTTGGGAATTCTGGCGTGGACAGCTTCATGTTCCAAGCAACAATGCCAATATCATTGAGGCCTGGAGGACGCTCAACTGAAACCAATGGAGTGCCCCATGTTCCAGCTGAATCAACAAACATAAGCTCTTTCACTTCAGCATAGAGTTGACTGTGCTCATTATCTTCATTAACACCATAGCTACTTGATTTCCATGATCTCTTCAGCGCTGTTTCAAATGCCTGCATAAACAGTATTACTGTTATGAATTGTTCTCTTTAACCATGCCATAACTAAAGTTAGGAAAAACAAGGAGCTGCAAGCAACTTACCAAGGGGAAATCGTAGCAGTATGTGGTTTCATTTTTCCTAGCAGCATAACGTTTGAGGTCAATAGCATCCAAAGGCTTGTATGGTTCATTCAATGCAACACCATGCAAAGGACCAGCCATGGCTGTGGTAGAGTGGTAGAGAAGCTGATGTGTGCTGGGGTCTTCCACTTCTCGGTAAATCTGGGAGAGAGAATTTGAACATAAGCACATCAAAAGGTGCACATGATATCCTTCTACCTAAATGTAAATGGTCCAAAATAGTTGGCATACGGAGCATTTGCTATTAGCTAAAGAAACATGTATGGTGGTTTATGAGGTTGTGATTACTGTCAAGTTTTATGCATATCAGACAGGTGGTATAAATCTTTAGGTCCTCTTTTCTCACAGGCGTTACTAAATTATTGTTATGATTATTCTGGTAAAGTAGTGAGTTGTCAAAGAACTTACATCAACGGTGCAGGTGTGGCCAGTAACATTGGTAACAACAACTCTCCAAGCACCACTAGCTTGCCCATCACAAACCAACCAGAGCTTGACTTCCCACTGGCACACAGAAAGCCGATGCATCCTGACCCCAACATGTTCATATAAATTCAATACCATATGCTTCAAAAGTGTACATGCAGTTCCTTCGTCCTGATCAATTTCATCACTCATCCTGCACAATGAAATAGCAGAAGTGGATAACTTTAAGCAAATTAACAACCTATCCTTCATATCCGCAACATAAAAGAGACAAGGTGCATTGACTGACCTTGAAAATGGGATTAGTTCATGCAATTGTTGTTCTCTCAGTAAGCACAGATACATGTGTGAGTGGCCTGATCTCACAGTCTCACTATGAGCATGTAGCTCTATTTCTTCTAGTGCTCCCATCAATGATCTGAGAATGCTGTTTGATGTTAACGATTTAAGATGCTTGTGCGCCGCCTACTTCATTGTCAATATGACCTGACAGGAAACCATTTGTTGCACTTGGTTGTCTGACTATGGTACGAAGGAACATCCTCTGGTCGCTTAATCTCTGATCTTTCTTGTTCTTGATAAGTGTATAAATATGCCACTGGCGATCACGTGATGGGGTGTATTTCACTTCATTGTAACCTTCCAAATTTACCTTTTCCTGTATTTAGAGAAAAATTGTTACGGTGGTGCAGTTATAGTCAGAGAAGGTACTAAAAGAATATGAAAAAAGAATAAATATTGCTACACACCAGCTCAAGGAATGTAGACAACGGCGGTTCCACATGGCGAAGCATTGGATCCTCCTCATAATAAAGCTTGTCAACAGACCATTGGAAGGAGTGCCGCATTGGTGGACGCCCTTCATCTCTCTGGATAATACAGCTGACAACCTTAATACTAGCGCCATTAAGATGTGATGTAATAGTATTATCCTTCAAAATCTTGATAGTTTGTTGACCCTTTCTTGTGCTTGATCCTCATCACCACTACAAACAGACATCAAATAGGTAAAATAAGAAATTGATGACATCCATTAATTGTTAATGGAATCACTCTTGAGGATTTTCATGAAACAAATCGCCACATAAGGATATGGAGAGCAAACAAACCTGTCTTGGAGAGTACTCATCTGATTATTGATACCAACCAAAGCAATATGAAGCATATTGCTTTGATTAGAATTTACATGGTTACCATTTGAGACACTTCCTACACCCACCCTGTACTGTGAAGTCTCCTTCAGTGCAACATCAATTGCAGTTGCTAGAAACTGGAGAGACTTGATTACAACCATGACGCCCCATCTCTTCTCAATGGGATTCTCTACTTGCTGTAGGGGCACATCTTGCCCACTTCTTTGCTTAAGATGCTCTTCAGAGAATTCCCATACGGCAATTAGGCCAGCTCGGTGCCATTGCATCCGGATACTTCCACTTACAAGATAAGGCTGTAATACGATTTTGTGTTAGTTGACTTAGTTCACATAAATTCTGTCAAGATTTATGCTCTATATCAAGACAAGCAAAGTAGTGGGCAAAGTCTCTGATACCTGATACAATCACGATATATGTCTCAACCACTCTCCGTTGAAGAGTAGGATCGCTGTGATCGAACAACGCTACAAGAGCATCTTCAACTGCCAGTGGAGCACAAACTAAATCCTCCATTCTCTCATTTATCGCCATCTTTCTCCTAGGTGTTGACAGACGCTCTCCTTCCTCAGTAAACATCTCCAGCTCTGAAAGGCTTCTTGCTATGCTTGTGCGAAGTTCACTCAATTTAGTTTGCTCAAGAAGTTGGCTTGCTTTTTAAGTGCCAGCTGCATCAATAATAATTTATTACACATTTTTTTTACCAACAGCATAAGCAAAGTAATCGAACTTCAATCTTCTAAAATCCTTCAACTTACCTCAGAATATGATGTATGGTTCAAGGCAGAGAAGCGAATCAACTGATCCCTGTAACCAGATGGGTTTGGATATACCAATGCTTCCATAAGTCGTAGTATTAATTTATTTTTGCTTCTCACACCCTTCAAACAAAAACAAAATGTAAGAAAAAAAAAAAAAAAGCCCTTCAATATCTAGATGTAGCAAAATAAAAATAAAAAATCACAGTTCACAAAAATTACCTGGTGTGAGAACACAATGTATACAACCTTCTCAAGGTCTTTTGCATGTTGAAGGCGAGACGCTCTATAACATCAGACTGAAAATGAAAAAAAAAAAAAAAAAAAAAAACAGAAAACACAACAATAGTTAGCACATTTTGGTAAGCAAATGGGCATTGAGCAACCTCTTCAAAGACTTGCCTGAAGGTTATCATTGAACAGCTCTTCAACAGACAGATACTCCTCAAATAGAGTTTTGACAACAACACGAGCATGGCTTTCTCTTCCACCCTCATATGACTTGACCAGGCTCATAAGCGGTTCCACAAGCCTCTCATTAGTAACTCTATCTTTCTCCGAACAGTATGCAAGATTTGCCTATAGTGGTAATTTTGTAAGTAAGCAATAAAAATACTCAAACAGGAGTACACTAAGTAGCAGTCTCAAACTGACCTCAATAACCCCCTCAGCAACTTTGCAGGGAAATCATTGCTCTTGCAGAAGTCAGGATTCAATTCATACTCCTTGTACTTACCATCCAACTGAATGCATCCAAACTAGTCAGACATCTCATGTGCATCCAAAACAGAAGAGAGAAGAAATACAGAAAGAAGAC
Source organism: Hyparrhenia diplandra (assembly GCA_015847255.1). Lineage (NCBI taxonomy): Eukaryota > Viridiplantae > Streptophyta > Magnoliopsida > Poales > Poaceae > Hyparrhenia > Hyparrhenia diplandra. The sequence continues at coordinate 9,311 of JADLZK010011314.1, forward strand.
CACAATTGATTTGACAGAAAACTAGTAAAAAAACTAATCACCTCATTCCTAAGATTTTGGAAGCCGTGTTGCTAAAACAGACATAAGTTCTTGCCATTGTAGAAAAGGGAGCTCAGGGCTGTCTAGGCAGTTTAGCAAATCTTGTACAACCTGCAAAAGCAAGTATATAGATAGGAAAATGTAAATTAAATATTACATAAGGACTAAACTATTATCCAAAAAAAAAAGGAACAGATTATTTCCAAAAAAAATGGCACAGTGTGTGCCGTGCCGTAGACTATGAAATTGGTTTTTCTTTGTAGATGAACATAATGGAAGAGGAGAGAAGACTGAAAGTAAATTGAAATTACAAATCATTGTAAAAATTAATGTCTTACTTCATTGATATTATGTTCATATCCTGCAAGGATCATGTGTGCAGAATTCACACTTGCAGCAAATTTTTGATGAACTTTGCCAGAGATAGCGGTAGGAGGTCCCAATTTGGGAAAGGAACCATGAAATGGTTCAGCTCTCCTCACAGAAGATGGGTCATCAAGGTCCAATCTTGCTATCAGGTCATTTGCCTGAAAAAAGGGAAACATACATTCAAGTTTGTTATGTAGTAACCATGCTGATTTCATGAAGTTTGTTATGAATGAAGCAATCATACTAATTGCAGAGAGAGAGAGAGAGAGAGAGAGAGAGAGCATGGATGTGCAAGCCGAGAGGGAGGGAAATAGAGAGAAACAGAACCTGCATGGCCTGACCCTCAGGCATAACAAAGTGAATGACACCAGAGGCAGGCAGTAACAGTGGCATGCACATCTTCATGACTTCCACCTCAGCATATGGTGTATCAGCATCCACATGAGAGCCATCCGCAACCAAGAAGCGAAGAAGTTTGCAAGGTGTATCAGCCAACAGCTTTGAAGGATCATGTTCTTTCTGCAAAAGTACAATTGTTTAACAAAAATGAAATCCCGTATTTCCAAATGATGTAAGAATATAGTGAATAGTTGAATCAATCCAAACTGCTTAATCATTCAAGTCAAATTCAACATGGTGAGGAACTTCCAGAAAGATCTTAGGCAACTGGCCACTGGGATATCTTTGACTTTGGAAACTGAGGATACTTTAGATGGTTCGATACATGAAACACCACAGTTAAAGAAAAGCCAAGAGAGAACGTGCAGGAAAGAAATCTACATTCAAGCAATTTTATGACTCAGGGCCATGCTGTATCATGGATTCCTAAATTCTATTCTTTACACTCTATGTTGTTAATATTCTAATCAAGTTTAGTGTGGGTTTACAACAAAAGGCAGAAAAGAAGAATATAATGTTTATGATCTTTGTATGAACGCAAGATTCACAAGAATTTGCCAGATCCAATACCTTCAGTTTCAAGTAATTATATGTAAAAATACTGTGTTTTAGTATGTAACATGAAAGAGTAAAAATATGAAAATGTAGCCATCTTTACCTGTAGTAAGCATGTTCTACCATTAATGAGAAGGCGTGTACCAGCAGCCTCCGTCTCAGCATAAATTACATGACTGTTTCCATCCAACTGAAGAATTTACAACATAGATGTATCAGAACTTTAAAATACTCGACCTGCAGGGGGTAAGGCAGCCCCTGGACATTGCATTAAGAAGTTCTCATGCAGATAAAGAAAACCTTTGAACCCTGCCACACCCATACACAGTAGTACCAGAGCCCCAGAGCACATGTGTGAGAACAACCACGATTGAGGCCGGACATTAGACCTATGATTTGGCGTGCAAACCAGGGATTTTTTTAACCCTAGCCTGGGACCTACGTGATACTCAAGCCCCCAACCAACTTAGCTAGAGACCTTTCGCTTTTTTAGAAAAAAGGACACAGGGCGGAAATTTACCTGCATTAAAAGTCCACCATCTCGCAGTGAGTGTATCTCTGCTTCAATTTCTGATCCATTCATTCTTAATTTGTAGCTGCGGGGTCCACGCCTTACTGTCTCAATCTACAGTAGAGTTTAATCACATTTAATTTTGCATAAAAACAGTGAGTCATTAAGTTGTAAGCACATAAATGTAAAAAGAAAACTATAGATGAGTACCGTGTATTTGCTCCCTTCTATGTTGAGAGTAACAGTTAAATTGACAAGCGAGATGTGCTGCAATGAAGAAAGAAATTTACCATGCTATTTTAAGTTCAACAGCAACAAGTATAATCTGCAGTAAGAGCATTTCAGCATATATCATACCTTTGGTGGTATCTGACCTTTGCTGAGATAACCAACATAGTCAGTGACAACGCTTGAGCTCCTGCTTGATGCTTCCTGTGAAATAAGAGATAAATGTTTGACTTCCAAGCTCACAAGCAGTATGAAATCATGGTTCTTCAGTAAAACAGGCATACATATAGAGCTCCTCCAACAACTGAGAGGTACCATGGGGGCCTCTCTGCTCTAACACGCATAGCTATTCTGCTGTCAAGCCAACCAGTATGGATCTTATTTTCGCGGTATTCTGTCGCCTGTAAATGGAAATTGAAAAGTAAATAAATTACACAAAGAGATAAAGAGTATCATGTACAGAAGACCATTTATTATGGAGGTCATCATACATTCAAGAGATCCACTGTGTAATCAACATTTGTGCGTATCTCTCCACGGATCTGAATCTCTTTCAGCCCAAGTACCATATTGGCTATGGCCAAAGATCTAGATTCCCCAAATGCAAAAACATGACCTGCAACAGAAGAACACTGAATTTAACCAAAACCATCAAGAGATACCAAGAACAAACAAAAAAAAATCATGTTATGTTACTTACCAAATTGTGAATCAGAAAATTCATGAATTGCTCCTCCAGACTGAAAATTCAAATAAGGGAAATAACATTTGGGTTAGTTTGTATCATACCAGGATACATATTTCAGCAAGAAAAATTTATGGAAACCAAGAAAAAAAATATACAAAAGCAAAGAACCAATTTGGATGGACATATATACTTGCCTTAACAGAGAAATAGGCCCAAACATTTGGTTTGCTTTTTAAAGTTTAACTCCTGATGAAGAAGACAAGAGAATATAAGTTAACATATGGGTAAGCACAACTAGTGGATTACCAAAAGAGTATTGATAGTCAAGTAAACCAACCTCCACTCTTCCACTTGTAGGCTTAAACCCATCATCAGGATCCTCACTAGTAACTCTGACTGCAACACAATGGCCCTTTGGCCTCACTGACTGTGCTTTATCCAAATCAAACTTAGTTGCAACAGCTGATATTTTCCTCCAATCGTGGTAGCCCCCATGATCCATTCCATAAAAAGCGTCTAATCTCTGCAGTGGTCCATTCATTTCTCAGAACAAGAGAACAAGATACCATCAAACATGGAGTCGAGAAATTGAAATACCTGGAATGTTATATAGGGTATGCCCATTCCGACTGCAACTTGGGCTGCTGGCAAGTTTACTTCAGCTATCCATTCAGTCACAGGATGTTCTACCTGAAAGGAAGCCAGTCAAAAGTTCAAAATGCAACCATAGAAGAATGCCTCTGCAAAATCCCTGCAGTGGAAGTTTAGAACATACCTGCAACCGTGGATTAAGCTCCAGAAAATAGTATTCGCCTGTTTCCATACTGTACAGATATTCTACTGTAGCAGCACCAACGTATTGAACACACTTAGCAAGCCGCCTTGCTGCCTGCTCAAGCTCTTTAACAGTGTCTGGAGCAGCAACTGTGATTGGCCCCTCTTCAATAATCTGTTGCAGAGGTAAAAGGTGAAAACTAATACTTTTTTTCCAATAAAATACAAATGGGGAAAAATTGTCGTGCACTGGTTCAACTATAAAAGTTATTCAAGAAAGGTATAAACTTTTACAGAACAAAATACACAATCCAAGTATGGGGCAAATTCAGCGAAGGCAAGAAATCACAATGGGAATCAGATGTTTAAAAGAATATGAAGAGCTAACCTTTTGGTGCCTTCTTTGAACACTGCAATCTCGACTGTGTAGTGCTGCCACATTTCCATGTTTATCACAGAGCAATTGAACCTCCAGATGTCGGCTCTACAAAGAAAGAACAGAATGAATGCTTTCAGAAACAAATATGTATTACACAGAAGCGCCCAGGATACAAAGAACAAAAGCCACAGTCAAAGGCTCAAAGCCGACATGAAAACTGTTAAGTGTATAAGGTCCTGTTTGGTTGAGGGACTTTTTAGTCCCTGGGACTAAAAAAAGTCCCTTAGAAACCAAACAGGTAGGGACTTTTTCTCTATTAGTCTCAAAAAGACTCTCTTGGAGGGACTTTTTTTATTAGTCCCGAGGACTAAAAAGTCCTAGGACTTTTATAAACCAACAGGCCCTAAAGGTTCATCTATTATAGGCCCATATGGCCCATGAGGCTCTCTGTATATCGTTATCTCCACTGATGGAGTAGATCATTCTCTCAAATCCCCAGGTTAGTAACAAAGGAAACAAAATCTTTGAATCAGTTCTCACCTGAGATGCCACTTTCATAATAAATATAGGCGAGCCAGGGACTTCTCCTTGAACTTGCTTGAACAGTGCCCCCTCACCTCATCATCATTATGAACCTGATCCATGCAAATGACAACAAAATTGGTGATAATCAATCTAATTTTTTTGACTGAAATTAACTATTTTTTTTTCTGAATAGTGGTCCCTTCTCTTTCCCACAGTTCAGTTGAAAAAGAAACCAACCTTCCTTATTCCTTTACCACCGCCTCCCCATGATGCCTTGATCATGGCAGGGTACCCAACGACCTGACAACTAGCCACTGCTTCCTCTGTGGTGAAAACACAAGCATTCTTATATATCTCCTCGGGAATTGAATTGCAGCTTTCTGGTGGAACTTTTACCTGCAGAGAGTTTGATTTAATTTTAAGCAAAAATTGAAGTAGCAGAAGAAATAGGAGCAAAACCACACAGAAATAGGAGATGGCTTACATGTGATCCACTCCATGGAAGAGTTGGAACTCCTGCTGCTTGTGCAATAAGAGAAGAACCAATCTTATCACCGAGTGCAGCCATTGCAGCCGACGGTGGCCCAAGAAAAATGATTCCCTTCTCATTTAGAGCATCTGGAAGTTCTGGGTTCTCAGACGCATGACCCCAGCCAGGCCAAACAGCAGATACACGTGTTCTCTCTGCAATCTATGAAGTAGAACTTGAAATGTTAATTACCAAAGAACACAGTGAAAAATACATGTAAAACTAAACACAATTATGTGAAAAATTACATAAGCCCAGATGATGAGTTGTGCTAACCTCCACTATAAGCTGTACATTAGCATAGTTGTTATTGTTTGTTCCTCCAGGAACTTCTACGAACTGATCAGCGATTCTTATGTGCTCAGCGTTTATCCTCAAGTCCTCTGGAGTTGCCATAGCAACCAAAAGAATGGCCTTCTCTGTCCCAAAGGTCTCCAGGGCCCATATCCGGATGCTGCGCATGAACTTGACCGCAGCCATCCCATTGTTAGCGACTAGCACGCTGTGTATTGGCGAGTCACCACCGAGCGCTTTACAGAATTCATCGACCTCTGATGGAGAGGATGGATGCCTCAAATTAGGCATCCCGTTCAGTATGCCGTTCAATTGGTACGGCTCCGCCATTATTTCACCCAGTGAAGTTCAGACTCCTGGTAGGAGCAAAAGAAACAGATTGTTAGTATAATAATCACGATCCATGAGAGGCGGATCTCAACAAATCACTACCACGATGCTACTCCCATTCATCATCAGACAAGTCGAAATTCATACATACAGACAAGCAATAGTTTCTGAAATACCGTGAGGAAATGATAGCAAGCTAGTAGCAGAGAAGCGAACTATTTAAGCAGATAAAATGGTTCTACACCAGCTGGTTGTATCGTAACTTTAATATAGCATAACCAGCCAGCAGAATAGGAAACAGCCAGCAGAATAGGATAGCAAGGACACAGTTTTTGATTTCCTAAGCAAAGTCGCAAAGGCAAGTAGGTTGACCATGTATGTGATGAGAGAAAGGTGAATAAAGTCGAAACAAAGGGGACCAACCCCAGCACGCCAAAATACAAAACAACAAGCTCCCCTAACCAAACTGAAAAGGAAGCCTACTACTTCCTGCACTTGACAAGTTGCGGTCGTCCGCAACAGGCAGGATCTCTTCCTGCCTCAATCCCATTTGACACGCCCACAACCTGATCGACAGAAAACCGAACCTAGTGCCAATCACCGCCGAGGAAGCAGGAGTGATCTAGTACCGGCGGCGCTGCCAGAAATCGCATTTCGGAGCTGGATTGGGCTGGGGACGGACCCCAGCGGGGCGCCTGCGCACGGAGCGACGAAAAATTCGAACTCCCCAAGCGTTACAGAGCTGAGCTACCAGTTGCAGAGAACAGAGCTCAGCGAAAACGGAGCAGAGAAAAATTGAGAAAGATTATACGTACGCACGCAGTTGCAGAGGCGTGGCGCCCGTTCGGCCGAACGCGGCGACCGGCACCGGCCGCCGCCGAGGACGAGAGGAATGAAGGAGTATGATACGGGCAGCAGATCACGATCCAAGGGACGGACGACGCCTTAAATGCGTGCCGTGAAGCTACAGCAGCGCGTGCTCCCAGTCCCCGCGGGAAGGAAGAGAGAGAGAGAGAGAGGTGGGGTGGTGGTGCGCCCCCTGGCCGTGGCGACGCCGCTTGTGCTGCGGCAGCTCCCGCGGGTGCGCGCCTTTTAACTACCCGCAGCGGTGGCCGCGACGCGGCGGGCCCCGGCCCTGCAGAGGGACCAGACCAGACCAGAGCAGCGGAGAGCTGCCGGGTCGGGTAGAGAGAGAAGGCGGAAGGCGTGATGAGGAGGGAGACGGGCAACAACAACAACACAACAGGACAGGAGTGTGGGAGGGGGAATTTGACTGGGAGATGGGAGGGAAGGAAGAGATGGTTGGGGGTTGGATCAACTAACCCCCAACCCCAGCCGGTGCATCGCATCATCATGACGCTGTCTCTATCTTAATATCAATCAGAGCGATGACATGTCGATCCATGGAAAAAGTACAGCATACATGTCCTCTCTAAGGATGAAAACGGTCGGAAACGATCGGAAGGAGGCCAAATCACTTTCATTTTCATTTTCTTTTTTAAAAAATGAAATCGATACGATATAGTCGGAAGTTTAATACGGCGCGGTATTCGGGAATTTCGAAAACGATATAGTCGGTCGGATAATACAACGATAACGGTCAAAATCTATGGTAAAGGTATCTAAAAACGATAAACACACCAAACTATAGAAAATGAGAAGAGCCATATAACTCACAACATCACCCACGATTGGACGGACAACGACACAAATAAACAATCAAGTTTTTAAGTTGATTTGACATACCATAGTGATAAAAATATGAATTGTTAGAGTTCCTTCTTAAGTAGGGGTTGTTTCTATATGTGTACAATCCTTGCCGTATAGTTAGTTTCCAAAAAGTATTTTCCTTATGAACATGTTGGTTGTGTGTGTCTTTGATTCGGTAATTACCAACGGTAAATTACCGCTTAAATACTGGGAATCTTCGAAAAACGATCGGAAGAGGGCAAAATTGTTTTCACTTTCGTTTTCATTTATGTTTACCATTATCATTTTCATTTTTCCGGTTACCACTTTCGTTTCCATTTAGGCATCAAAATCGGAAAAAACTCGAAAAACGACTTCAAAAAATCGGAAACTATCACTTTCGTTTTCATCCCTAGTCCTCTCTCTCTCTCGGATTTTAGAACACAGGAATTTTATAGATTATGAAAAAATTCGAATGCATCGTTTTTTAACATAGAACCTCACAGGAAAAAAATATAGTATTCTAAAAAGCTCTAATTAATGTATGATTCTTTTTTTATTTTTAACTGCAATGTCAATTCTCGTGATAGGAGATAAAGTGTATATATAAAAATAAATTTTTGCGATTTGTCGAACAAATACTATACAAACATAGCTATATATATAGCCATAAATTAGGAAAAGATAGGGAGCTGCAAAACAGGTAGGGGAAGACCTTCCAAGAAAGTGACGCTACAGAAGAGTGCAAGGTTTTTTTTCCCTTTCTGGATTGCAGGGGGTGGAACCTGGAAATACATATGTGGAATGGATTGAGCTAAAAAGAGACCCGCCAACTCAATGCCCGGCCGGCTAGCACAATTCTAGACGTGTTCAACTTAATTAAAACCTATTTTAGTCTAAAGAATATATAATCGTAATTAAGTTTAATTCTTTGTGTAAATTTGATGAGACGAAAGTACTGGTAGGTTAAGATGAGACGGAGGCACGTGGTGGCAGGCAGGGAACGGCCGGGGCTCTGCCTCCGACTTTTATAACTGTATATGTAGTTTTCGAATTTTAGTTCTACCGAGACCAAACTCGTAAGCATGCTTGAAATATTCGGGAGTTTGTTCCCGCTGACCTGCTTGGTCTCGTCGCCTCGTCCGTCTCTCCGCGGTTGCTAATCCGGAAACTCGGCGACGGCTTGATCACGTAGCTATGCCGATATGCCGTGAGGCCCGCGCGTGCTCCTTTTTTATATTTTATTATGTGACGCATTGGCGCCCAGCCCGCGTCCGATCGTCCGATCCGGCGTGGTGCGACCCCCTCGGCTACCTCTCATCTAACCAGGTCCGGTCTCGAAACAGAACTCAACACGGCCGAGATCTCGCGGGAACGCAGGCAAGGCAGACGGCCAGCAGCCCCTTGTTCCTGCTCCTTGTCCTGGAGCACGTCTCTTCTTCCTTTCCGATGCGGCGGCTGGCCAATAGCCGGCCGGAAGACTAGATTATGGGCCGGTGAGCAAGCCACTGATAAAACCTATCTGCAAATAAAAACACTCCTACTCGTACTTACTGCTAGTCGATCTCCTCGTAATCACGAATTCTACTTTATATTATTATACAATATAGTATAAAACATCTCCGTTGCAATACTCCCTCTATCCTAGAATAAATAGATTTCGAGTTGTCTTAAGTCAAAAAATTTTAAATTTTGAGCAAATTTCTAGAAAAAACATTAATATTTATGGTGTCAAATTAGTACCATCAGATTTACCAAAGAACAAATTTTCATATAGTGTTCATTTTTGTTTCATAGATATTATTCTTTTCTATAAATTAGTTAAACTTAAAAGAGTTTGGGGCTATTTGGATGCCGCCATAAATTACCATCACTAAAGTTCGGCGGCCATAGTCCAAAAGTGGTGTTTGGTTCCTTGCCTCGTCAAGCGGAGCCACAACTTTTTATCTACACTGTAGCGTGGCGAGTGTGGCGGAAGAATTCATCGCCACAAAACTGTGGCGAACTCTCCGTGGCGGTGACAACCTACGGCTGCCAACCAAACAAGCCCTTTGTCTGACATGATTCTAAGAATTGATTTATTTAGAGATTGAGGGACTACAAAGCAGCTAGCACTTTCAAAACCTAATTGCACTTTCAAAATGAAGTGCTGCCAGTGGGACGATCCAGTTGCAATGTCGCCCGCTAAACTTCTTCCCTAGCTATTGCAACGAGCTCGTTGTCTTACTCAGTCTCAAGCCTCCACGAGTCTAAACACATGTACGTTGATCTTGCACATAAAAGGATGCCATTTTTTGCGTTCTTCACATTGTGCGATGTTCAAGTTGTTCCTTTACGACAACACCAAAACTTGAGGATAGTTTGCCCGACAACATTGTCGCAATTAGATACAGACATATCTTCATGCAAGAGTGAAGGCCTATATGACAAATTCACCCAAATCCATTGTGTAGCAGCTCCACCGTAGATCTGGGGTTCGTATATGGTACACTCCAGCTCTCAGTTAGCTTTCCTCTATCTCACTAACACTTGATCCCACACGCCAATTCTTCATCCACATTAGTTTGGAGCAAAGCACGGATCACCTGCAAGGACACGCGGAGGCGGTGCGTCAGCTCTCGTGACCAGCCATGGCCGGGCATGGTGGGCAAGGCTAGAGCGGGCGGCCACGGTCTCCCTGCCTCACTAGAGCACCACGAGCACGACTAACCATAGCCAACAGGCACGGTCTCGCTGCCTAGGATTGGGCGCAGTCGGCTTCCCAACCTTGGCGAAGCTCATGGGCGTGGTGGTCATGGCCCTTTGGTTGGACCCAGCCATGGTGTTCAATCGCGATGGCTGGGGATGGGCTCGCCACAGCGGCTAGGGCAGCTCACTAGCTGCTATGTAGGTGAGGTCGGCCGCGGTTAGAGCAGTGCTCACCAACCGCAATGGTGGTTAGAACTGTCGCGAAAGACTAGTGTGGCGAGGAAGAAGCAAAACAAAAAAAAAACAAGTTGTTTTTGTGTAACAAATGACAGTGGTGAGTAATTTTTCCTCGACAACACCAATTTTGAGTTAGTGAAGTATTGAGCTGCTCAACCAAATTCATGGATCCAAGGGTAGATCAGTGATTTTTGTGGAGATGGAGCTACTTGATCTAGAAGTGTTTGGCTAGAAAAAGTGAATATCATAGATCTATTTTCCTTGAGTTGGTGGAGCTCTGCCAAAGAAGCCTTGAGAGTATCCTTGTTATGTCCCAAAAACTTAAATCCAAATTTGAAATTTAAAATTATGAAAATCACAACTACTATATGCTTTACCAAGGCAAAGAAATTGTTTTCTTGATGCGGACATCAAAACCACCTCGGTCCAAAGGTCATGCTAAATTGATCTTTATCGAGACAGTTCAGATGCCTGCCTCGGTAAATCAAATAAAAAGAAAAAAAGAAAATTGTGGATGGGCTGCTGAGCCTATCCAAGTGTCACTGATCGCTCGCCCGAATCGACAACCGGGCATTAACCGAAGTCGGTTTACATTCCAGCCCGCCTCATAGGGGTTTTTGATAAGGTCACGGTAAATGTTTTTTTATTCGTGTGTAAGGTGTATGTTGTTTTTAAAATGTCGACTCAGCAAATTTTGAGTAATGATTAATGATCTTAAAAAAAAAAAAAAAAAAAGGTTGGCATATATGTGGAGTCTATGTAAAGATGGAACTTTCACAATCAAGTCAATAACTTTGGCATATGAATATATTTATGCGGTTTTTTCAAAAGGCTAATCGTACCGAGATAATTTAGCTATTTAGAATTGTCATGCTAGTAAAGTTTACTACTAGTAACTTAAGACCATCAACATCTCTTCTTTGAATATTATAATGCCATGTTTTATGTTGACTGTTATACATAGAGTTTTGGGATTCCACCACCCTATAATTCAAGTAATTTGTTTAATTTTGTCCTAAGCAGAAAGTTGAAAACATAATTATTTGATATTTACAGTTGCTGTGATGCTTTGTTCGGTAATTTGGCTCACATGAAATGGTATTGTGTTTGATAATGTCAGAACAAGAATGTTTTTGTAGGTACCATTCATGAGGTGCATTAGCACCAGTTCTATTAAAGAGGCTTGTTGATTAAGCCAGTCAACTTTTAGAGTTAAGAGTCATGTAGTTCTTCACCTCTCATAGATGGCATTTCATATTTTCTATTGCTAAAAATGGTAATTTTAAAGACCCTTTCAAGTGATAAGTTTTTTTCATGCTTGTAATAATTTCAGAGTGTGATGTCGCAAGAAGAGGTCCGAAGCTGAGACTTCTCCAGTGGTTTAAAAGTTAGAAAGGCGAGTTAAGAAAAATTACAAAGGTTAAATTGACATTGTGAATAATTTTTTTTTGATAAAAGACATTGTGAATAATTGTAAGATGATATTAAGTCTTCACCAACTGAAAATATATTGGATAGAAATTGGTGATCAAATATCCATCTTAAATTTACTTTCTCCTAACAAAGTAATGAAAAAGTAGTCGAAGATTGCACTGGAGTCTACAATTATCGGTAGGATTCCATACATTTCATAAATTAAACAATTGAGAAAACGTTGTTACCAAAAAGATAAATTGAAGTGCGAACATATAGTTTTCCGTAGCTTTGCGACAGATTATACGAGGAACCGAGAGGAGTCTCTTCGTGATAGTGGGTCCTTAAAACTACCTGAAACATGGATTGGTAGATGAGACGGGCGAGGGCGATAGTTTCTAGGAACAAAAATGGGATCGATGTCCCGAAAGAAATATTATATGGATAGCCCTTATCCGAATCCTAACTTTAAATTAGATTTCTGATATGTACATAAGATATCCGAATCCTGACTTTAAATTAGATTTCTGATATGTAAATAAGATATACCCGTCTTTACGAGCCGAGAAAAAAAAAGAGATATAACATTGGGATATATGGGATACTGGGATAGTAACCCGATCTGAGTTTGGGAGGACAAGCACAACAACAACTCGTATGGGGTGGATGGATTTGATGGCGGGGATACGGCGACGCACATCCGCCCAACGCGCACGGGCTGGCTTATCGCCGCCCACAATTGATGGCAGCCGGCCAGCCGGGGCCGGGCAGGGAGGTACTGCCCTCTGTCCCATGGAGTTCGTCATTTTGATTTTTCAACTTAATGTTTGACCACCCGCCTTATTCAAAATATTTATGCAAATCATAAAATAAATTAATCAATATCCAAGTATCTTCATTGATAAAATAAGTCGTAACAAAATAAATTATATTTATGCAAAAAAAATTTGAATAAGATGAAGCATCGAATAAGATGGCACGGAATCCGGGGTGACAAATAAGATAGGTACTCCCTCCGTCCCAAAATAAACGACGTTTTGGGTTTTCATGCCACAAGTTTGACTTCGATTTGTAGACGTAGAAGATTTAAATCTCCAAATAAATTTGTTAAAAAACTAGATCAAAAATCTTTCCAATGATACTAATTATGTATTATAAAGATCAATCCTATTTTAGGCCGCATATGTCGGGAAATCGGTTAAAACGTCGTTTATTTTGGGACGGAGGTAGGTGGCTGTGGCTGTCATGTGTGGATGGTACCTGCACACCATCACCCTCACACTGCAATACTTGTGTCAAAACACACACACTGCAGTACTTGACCATGTACTCCCTCCGTCCCAAAATAAAAACGTTTTTCGCTTTCCCGAGAAACATTTGTAGATAATTATATATTAAAAATAGGATTAATATTTATATTACATAATTAGTATCATTGGAAAGATTTTTTGATCTAGTTTTTTAACAAATTTATTTGGAGATTTAAATCTTCTACGTATTTTCTACAAATCAAGTCAAACTCGTGGCATGAAAACCCAAAACGTCGTTTATTTTTGGGACGGAGGGAGTAGTCCGTGTGACTGTCTTTCAATCTTTTGAGGATAAAAAAGATGAAACATCGGAGCAAATGGTACTACTATAACTGACATGAACGTTTTTTTTTTTTTTTTTTTTTTTTGAACGGTGCATCCGGGTGGTGTTTGTCATTTCGCCGCCGGGGAGGCGAGTAGTTGGGCTTCGTGGCTCTAAACTGCAGACAGGACACCTGGGCCCGGGCGCCACCTCTCCGTCTAGTAATCTATTTCACGTACAGGACCTCGGAGCAAATGTTCTTTTCACGCATCCGTGCCATCAATTGCTGCTGCATCTTGTGGTATCGCATTCTCCTTCACGATGGTGTCAGGTAGGCAGCGGCCGGCACGCGTGTTAAGGGGCGCCACTCAGCAGCTGCATGTCAATGCTGATGGTCGCTCGCGGTCCGGGACCCCAAAGGCCTCCAGCTACGCCAAATTAAACATTTTTTTTTAAATGACACAGTACAACGCAGACGCTCACAACACGCACACTCATCCCTATAAACACACGTACGCAAACCCTACCTCTATGAGCACCTCCGAAGGACTGAGCACCCGGCAGATCTGGAGATTCTCGAAGTCACCATTGGCGCCTCGTCGTCGACGGGAACGTCGCTTACCACTTAATGCATAACGCCGGAAATCCTGAGAAAATCCCAAGAAAAGGTGCGAGCACCAGGATATACCACTTAATTCACTTAATTAAACATTTTGCTTAACCACCAACTAGTACTCCGTTGAACATTAAGTAGTAGTACCGGTGTGTATATTATACTATTTAAAAGGCTATACATCTGTATGTAAAAAAACAATTATGGACGTGTATGACTGGCTTTGTTCCAAGGCTAATCAAAGGCTACACAGCGGTTGTTGTCAAGAAAAAAAAAAGGCTACACAGCGGTATTAAGTAGTAGACCTGTTGCAGGAAAAACATATGTAAAGAGGCTGACTTACGTCATATGTTTCCATAACATATAACCGCACAATGTTCTAATCTTTTCTACCATTAATTATATTCTTTTTTGGATGATGGAGAAAAATCTGGTTCCACATCCTTTTCAAGGGAAGGTGCATCTACCATTTATTGCTAGCCAGCTAACTCATTATAATTCAGTGAAAAATTAATTTAATCTTTACAGTGAATATGTGAGGTGAACAACATAGTAGCAATAATAATAAAGGAAATGATGGATGGAAAGTCAATAACTTTGAGTACATATTACTAACAACCAGGAACGTTGGCGTCTGTACCAGTAGTATTTGTGGTACTGGTAGTGGCATGTGGAGCATATATATAACACAAGAAGCAAAAAGATGACATGCCCCAGTTCGTTGGAGCTAGTGGTTCCGAAACGTACACGTACAGTTGTGCCGCAATTCCGTTTCGCCGAGCAAACTAACCGTATTAATGGCGATGTTCCGTTTACGACCGGGGGCAGATTTGGTGTGTGGAGCCTATCAGCCGGGGTAGGTTTCCGGTAGCTTCCTCCTTTCTTTTTGCAAAGTACTTCTTGTTGCATCCTGCATTTCTGCTACAGTATCAATCTCCTGCTAGCTACTACCAATTAATCATCTGCTAGCGTAACGGAGATCAGCATCAGCTGTCCAGTCCACTAAACACACAAACTGTATGCATATTGCTCGAGCTTTCATTTAATTTAAGACGTACGGAAGTTGCAAAACATTCTTTTACATCTTCTATAGCATATAGAAATGAATGGCAGATGAACCCTTCTATACCTTCTGTCCGGCCTCTCTTTATTCATTCCCTTATCAGCAATTGTTTTTTTTTCTTTTGACAACTACCTTATCAGCAATTGGTTAGATGATTTGGTGGGATAGGCGTGCTGTTCTTAGATGGGGGTAGGTATGCATGGCTACCTCGATGAGCCTCTCACCACAAATAAAAATGATGTCCTTCTTGGACAAATTGAGGACATGTTCGGTCGGAGAACTCCTCGACAATTTCCAATCCAGACAATAATTTCAGTCTCGGGCTGTCTCCAACAGCATACCTTACCTATCTGTGGTTTGAGTGACCTACAGTACAAACTTCAACTACCTAAAACATCGCAGCCTCCAATAGCGAACCTTGAACGTAAGACCGATTCCGCCCGGGTCTTCTTCCCGCAGAGCCCGGGCCCCCCCCCACCCCGTGCCTCCCGTGCAAGAAGAAGGCGCCCGGCGGGTGGTGCCAACGCTCCCCCCACGCGCGCTCACTCCGGGCCCGGCGTCGCTCCGGGCCACCGCGCTCGCCGAAGTCTTTTCCCCTCCCAGACCCGGCCTCCGTGCACCTCCGAGCGTGCTGCCCCCGAGGCGGGCGAGGTCCTGGCCGCCGAGCCCCAGCCAACGAGGTCCAGGTCGCCGCGTCATAGGAAGGGGAGCGCCCGGCCACAACGCCGCTCTGGGCCACCGCGCTCCTTCCCTTCGTGTCCCTCCCGGCCGTCGGGACGAAGCGCAGCTTTGTGTCGCTGCTACCCCACAGTCCCAATCCCCACTCCGGCGAGCACTGCTAGACCCGGTCGGCGGGCACGGCCAGTCCCGGGCGGCGGGTCTTTGCCAGCCCCGACCACAAGTGCCACGAGTCCCGTTTTTCGTTGCCGCCGAGATTTGAGTTGAGGAGAGAGAGACGCATCTTTACCTACCCTCTCTCCTGGTATGGAAAATAAGTTCAAGGTATGCCTAGTCTGTTGGAGGTCATTTTTGTGAGGTTGTGATGCATTTTGAGTGTATGGGTAGGCTGTTGGAGACTGCCTCAGGCCTTAAAAATTGGGTGCCTAAGATTCATGTGTAGGTCAGACAATTTTCCTTGGGATCACACAAAACATACCTAGACAATTCCTGTCGGTTTAGCTGCCATTGGTCACATACTCCGGCCGTCAGGAAAACATAATCTTTCCTATTGCACTGTTCCTATTTTCTGGCCTTTCCTGACGGTTTTCGGACATCAGGAAAAACCCGAGTCTAAGGGCATGTTTGGATGGAGGGACTAGAGACTAGAGACTAATAGGGACTAAAAATTGGGACTAATTGAGACTAAAAATTAGTCCCTAGTCCTTATGTTTGGTTATGTCACAGACCGCTTCGATTGGGCCGGCTGTGACACATCGACGACAATCTCTGGGGCGGCGGCGACATCGTAGGAGGCGGTGATGACGATTGTCGACGGCGAGACGACGTAGACTGATGACGACCGCGAGGTAGGAGGCGGTGATGATGACGTTTAGTAGCACCAAGCGGCGATGAAGGGGCGGCGAGGGCGGCGCGGTAGCGTGCACTCATGAGAGGGAGAGGCGGCACACGGGAGGCCGGGCGGGCGCGGCGGAGGTTGGCGGTGCGGCGACGGCGCGTTTGCTTGAAGGAAGGACGGCGTCGCGGGGGCTAGCCGCGGCGGGGGGCGGCGGCGGCGGTGGCCGCCCGGGCGGCGATGTGGCAAGGCGGCGGCGTGGGGAGGCGACGGCGCTAGGGCGGGGGGAGGGGCGCGGGCGCTCGGGGACGGGAAAAGAGAGAGAGAGAGAGAGATAGCCGGAGATTTTGGGTGTTACCCCTTTTAATTTTCTTCTTGATTGCAAACGATTACATGTCCCTTGTATTTATAGTCCGAGGGAGACTTGTTTGCTAAGAAAGGTCTAGAGGTTTCCTTATAGATTGGAATATCTCTTTTACAAGCAATCTTATTCCTTTCCTATTTTATTCCTATCTTTTATTCCCTAAATATTCTTTACTTAACGAGGAAGGCGACGATGGCGTGCTCACGGCGGGCGGCGACAGCGCCCAACCCTCAGGCGCCCGCGCGCTCGGGCCTTGGGCCCTGGGTGTCGCTTGCGTTTCTCCTTGTTGGGCCCTTTTCCGGCGATCCCCTTTCGGTTCATGACATCGCGCTGTCGTTCTGCACTGGTGACGTATTTGATATGTTGGGCGGAGATGGAGATGGTGATGTTGTAGCTGAGTGGAGGACGCACGAATGGCCTGGTCGTCGGGGGCTTGACCCCAATCCCCTCAAGCGGTGCCGAAGCTGGTGCTTCCATCTGGGACTTCACGGTTTCGGCGAGGTCATGTAGCTTGTGATCCGTTGAAGTGTCGAGTTGAGGTGGAACGGAGGCCTCCGGGGTTGTGACGAGGTTGACAAGATATGGGGTTGATGTGGGTGGTATGTACCTCTTGTCGTCATCGGTGAAGTTCACAAGTCGAGGCTTGCTGAAGATGGAAGCATCGAACTCATGGGCGAGTTGGTTCGTCGTGCTCCCTATGTAGGGCGCCTCCTGGTGCATTGCAGCCCATGGTATGTTGGCGTAGTCGTACAGGGCGTAGATGTCATTGAGGAACATCGGAGCCCACTGGTTTAGCTCTGGAGTCGTCCTGGCTGCCATAGCCGAGTAGTCGACGTCGCGATAGTTGTTGGCGTTGCCGTTTGTTGGTATTTGTTATGCCCACAGAAATATTGAAGATGAATAATCCGCAAGCGCACAGATACCGTTGTAGCTTTCACCAGGAGGGTTTTAAATATCGTATCCACAGGGAAACGTGTGAGGGAGACTAAGATCTAATCTTATCCTAGAGTAGCACAAGACTTGAGAAGGTTGAAAGTATAGAGGTGATTACTAAGATATCTGATCCTACTCTTAGTAAACTTGCCTTCTACTGTTCTATCTGGGGACATCACATTGGGAGAAACACCAACAAAGGATGATTCATCTAGAGATAAATCCCACTAGTCCTATAGATGGGAGGTGGAATACAAAGGATTCAAAGACACTCTACCTAGGAGCTGTCACCGCATGATCTACCACCGATCCGGAATATAGGATGAATCTAACAAGATACCCGAGCCTAAGCACCACGCTTACACTATGAATATTACCTTAACCTAATGCCTTAGATTAAAGTACTCAAAAGAGACCCGCAGATTAGAAGAACAATATAAACAATGATGCTTACTAAAAGAAGAAGAAGATTACCAGAGTAACTCCAAGTGTAGGTTAACTTCCACCGAGGTACAAGTTGTAGAGGTAGCACCGACAGGCCGGCACCTCCTCAGGTTCCTTCCCTCTCTCTATCTCTCTTATTCTAAAGACTAGATCTAATGAGATCTAATCCCTCTTGAATGCTAGCTCATCTAGGTCTGGACTAGAGGGGGAGACTCAGGGCCTCAGCCTATTGATAATGAATGATAATGAATTAGGGTTTCACCTAGGGGCCAGGGGGTCTTGTTATATAGCCCTGGACGATGCACTACAGCCCATGGATCAAACCAACCTTGATAGATGGACAGGATTGCTCCTCAATGGTGGTTGTAACCGACCTAGGAAGGGGAGGCTGACAGTGGGCCCCATGGTCGCGGCCGCCCTCTGCTCTGGGTGCGGCCTCCCTAGCCCTCTGCCAGGTGGGCCCCAGCTAGTGCCTCGTGTTCTCTGGTGTCCTCTAGAATGTTCTTCCATGGGTTTCAAGTCGAGATACTTCGCGGATACGTCTTTATGTCGTAGGGCTTGCAAACTCTTGGGCATATTCCTGTTTAATCCCTGAAAATATATAAATCACCAAAACTCGTGGAATTATGTTAGGCAAGCCCCTAAACTATGTTAATATTCATTTTAAGCCCTTATTTTTGTTTTAAAAGCCTCTATATTTTATGCTATAACAGGTGTCAATAAGCTCCCCCTTTGCTAGTCCCTAGTAATGCCAAACTTAGCAATGGATCAGGAGTTGCTGCAACGCTTTCACGCCTCAAAAGTACACATGCTTTGAAACAAAATTTCTCCTCCGGATAAGAATAAACCTTTTTTAACCTTCAACTTACCCATATTACCTTTAACCGTGGAGCTTATAGCCTTTTCTTGGGATCTTGGGCAATTGAAAGATAGAACAATCAAGTCAAGCACCATGTCTCAGACTCTTTGTTCAACCATCATTCCAGAGTTTTTGCTAGTTTTCAAAATAAAACTCAAAGTTCCTTTTGTATGACCCTTTCAAGTCTCTCATTTGTGGTATTGGTGGATCCTCACTAAGGCAATAAGGTTGTTTTGCCTTTCTCTCGTAATATGTGGTATTTTTGGACTAAGGCAAGTAGGGACACTATGCCTTCTTTCTCTGACCCTATATCTAAAGCTTATATGTGGAGTTCATAGGTGGGAGAAAACTAAATCTACTTACTAAGCATATATTGTAAGTTCAAGCAATGGTGTTACTCTAACATGTTTGGTTCTTTATTTATGAACAAGCCATAATTAAGGGAAAGCTTATTTATTGTTGGAGCATGCTAGCACCGTAACAACTTGTGGTGGTCCTTTCCTTTTGCTTGAAGCTTTCCTTATTTGGCCTCTTGTGTAGCTTATTCCTAACTTGTCTTCTTCCTTTTTATTCCATGTTCCTTCGTCCATGCGTGCGTCTTCCTTGTGAAAGGCTTTTTTTTGTATCTTGCTTCTTCTCACTGTGAGGTCATCTCGGGACCTCCCCAAGCTTATTTGAGAGTTTCTTCTTTTCTACAGGGGGTTAGTCCAACAAAATATACCAAGATCTACTATAATATACTATTGGTTCAAAAATCAACCTAGACACCACGTCTAATTTGATTTAGGAAGACATTTTAACCTAAGCACCACGCTTAATTTAAAAAACCTTTAGAAGTAAAATCAGCACACCTTTGGTTCAAAAATCAAACTAGACACCTTGTCTAACTTAATTTAGGAACACAACTTAAACTAAGCACCGTGCCTAATTTAAAAAGGTGTTTGAAAGAACATCAAAACCAAATCATATAATATAGTAGATTATGGTAACATGAAACATTAAAGAGATTTATTCAAACAGAGATGAAGAACATGATCCCCCTTTTTTTTTAGCATGTCATTAAGGTAGAGACAACCAAGTAGTGTAGTAACATGATAAGGAATATTTCTATGCACGTGATTTTATGCTGCGCAATGATTGGTTGGACATACCTTACATTGTCATCCTTCGTTCTTCTTGTTCCAAATCTGAAATGGTTAGCGACAAAAATACCCAAAGGAATATTTCCTCATTTATATCTCTATGCTCATTTCACAAGGGTATTATAGCAATAAGGTAAACACTCATATTATTTCTCAAGAAATGCTTGTTTTAGGACAGCAAGCTCGTCCTTAGGAAACCATTGAATTATGATTCATGATGATAAAGTGGTTTCCCTTCTAACATCAATCTGTCTCATGATTCATGTCTATGGGACCTAGAATATTTGTGATAGATGAACACATCCACAACCACCCTTTCAAAATCTATAGGAGGAGAGAGAATAAGGGGGTCAAAGATCTTGCATGTGATAGTGATGAGAGATTAGGTGATTTAGGAAGTTTATCATGTTAACATGGACTAGATGATGAAGTGTATATATATGAAGCAGCTCTCATGCTCATTGATGTCATCTTCCTTCTCAAACTCCAAGGTTAATTTATCATGGTTATCTAAGGGATTCCTTGGGTTGGTGTTTCTCGGGCTGATTGCATCTAAAATCTCGTCCATCAAATCAATGGTTGTGGCACATATGTTATTGTTGACGTTTCTTAATGTCGCAGAAGAATCCGCAAGCGTACAGAATTGTCGTTGTAGCTTTCACCCGGATATATTTAGGGTATCGTATTTTCCACAGGGAACGGAGGTACTCTCTCCTAACTAGTTCGCCCAAGGACACACAAGGCCATAGATGGGGAGGATTATTGAGAGGGATTCGTACACCTTTATGGTCTATGGTTAGCCTCGCTCTAGAGCTACTTGTTCACTTCGGGCACCGGCCAACGCACCAACTGGGCAGCTTCCGGCAATTAGCTCTACGTCACAGCCGAACGTGGGTGGATTTCGAGGGACGGTCAAGGCTTGTCACGACCCAGCCGCCTACCCCCTCAACCGTGGGATGCTTCGCAAAAGATAGAAAACCACTAGCCCAAACACCTCGTCTACGCTAGTGATTATCACTCTAGTGTTTGGCAGGTTCCCCGGTCAAAGGGTTCCACCACTAAAGTCCCATCCCGAAGGAACGACTATCGATCCCCATAAACGAGTAGATAAAGCTTGGATAAACAAAAGACAATAAAGATTATCAGAACCGTGGAAGCTTACTTAGCCAAGATCCCGTGAAGGAGCTAAGCCCGAATCCACCGAGGTACAAGGTTGGGGAGACACCGACAAATCCGGCACTTCCCCGCTCTCGGCCCTCACATCTCTCCTCCGCCAATCTCTCTACTACTAATGAGGGCCTAAGCCCATTGGAGTGAAGGAGTGGAGTAGAGGGGAGAGCTCTCTTAGAGGAGAGGGAGAGACTCTTGCCCTTGGAATTGGTGTGTGTTACAAGTGAGGGAGTGCCCATCTATATATAGGACCTTCACCATGGGAGACTATCTTGGCTAAGCCATTTGGTACTAATCCCTCATCGTCTTCTGGGCAAGCAAACACCGCCACCAGACTTTTCAGGTCGAGATGGGCCGCCAGGACGAAGATGGGCCATTTTGGCCTCCGTGAGGGTGCGGCCGCACCAAGATTATCTCCGCTTGGGCTTAAACTTTGCATGAGCACGTGGGCCTCGGAGTTAGCTTCGTTTTGAGTATTCGTTCGCTGAAATCCGATTCCGTATGAGAAAGTTATGCCCAAAACATTGAACCCATGTCCTGCGGCCCGTTTATCATTTCATGTTGGATTCGGGCCTCGACCTCTTGGGCTTGTGTTTGGATATCGATATTTTATGGACTTTTCTCCTCTCTTCTCCTTGCTTTGCTTATGCCATTTAGGGCCTTGTTATCTTTTATATGTTTTCCTTTGCTTTTGGCCCAAAATGTATATGTTTCCAACATTGCCCTGCAAAACAAGTGAAGTACCAAAACTTGTGGAAATGGTTAGCTCAAAGCCCTATTGCTATTATGTTTTGGTAGATTTATACTAATGTTGACAGTATAAAATATGTAGTTGGCGACCGTCAACAGTTATTAAACTCTCAAGCCATTGTTGTTGGTCTTCTTGGTGGTCTTGATGATTCCTAAACATGGGTTGTTTCGGTGAATTTCTAGGATCATCATGAGTCTCAAAGAAGTAGGGATATGTGAATTCATCGGGGTCAAGGATAGGTTCGAATAGGTCATCTTGTTTAGGCATAGAAGGTGAGAAGATAAGGTTGTCTTCTAGATAGCTTTGCTCTCCTTCTATGGCATGATCAGACATGCCATCCTTGGGTTTCTCCCAATGTCTTTTATAAGAATAAGCATGTTCAAAAAGAGTCATCTCCTTAAAAGAATCTGAATTATAGTCACTTGGAGATCTCTTGTATGGACAAGAATTTATTGTTATCCCATAATCTCTAAGGGTAGGTTCAAAAGGATCTTTCAAAGGTGGAATTTCTTCTTCCTTTGGGGGATTTTGGGATGTTGATGGTTCAGGGTGGATAGCTAAATCTTGGGATTGGAATTGTTGTGAATTAGCTATTGTAATTTCCTCTTCTTCCTTTTTCTCAGGAAAAGTACTAGTGGAGGTGGCGTATCCACAACATCTGTCCACGAGAAGTCTTGCTTCTCTAGCAGACAGACAGAGGAATGCGCCTCCCGAAGCTGCATTAAGGTCATCTGCATCTTTCTTATTAAGACCTAAATAAAAATGTTGAAGAAGGACAGGGTCTGGAATACCAAGGTTTGGGCAAGTAGTGGTAAGAACATTGAAACGTTCCCATGATGCAACAAGAGACTCTTCTTTATGTTGTTTAAAAGTTAGAATTTCTATTCGAAGGCGGTGAAAGGTCCCTTGTGGTTTTTGGTAATTGAGTGTCAACATTAGGTGAACTAATATGTGTGAATTGAGATGATACACAGGAGATTAGTTCACATGTGATGATGCAATGAAGGAGCTTATTGCATATGAAACATGACATGGAGTCATGTGACCGAGGTGGTGAAGATCAAGACAAGGCTTGACTTGATGGACCGGTTGCAAGTGTGAAGGGCAAGTCGAGGGACTTGACGCCGACGGACCGACGCAACGGTGAAGAGCAAGTGAGGTCAAGATCGATGGACCAAGAAGGTCATGTGATGATATGAAATGGATCATATCATTCTTGATCGTGTTGGTGCATGTGTTGCATCGGCACTTGGAGATGGAGCGAAATGGAAATGTGCAAGGCAAAGGTATAACCTATAGGGCATTTCTTTTCGCCGTTCATGAGGAGATTATAGAAGTTTATGACCAAATTTAGGATAGATGGCCGTACTATCAAGAGGGGCAAACCTGTTTGCATATCAGTCATCTAGTGCCACTTGTGCGATCTAACATTGCGATGTGTTAGGATCGAGTGGCGCGGAGAGCTAACCCGTCCTTTGACTTGATTGTGAAAATGCTAACACACATGCACATGGTGATGTACACTTGATGGTGTTGGCACATTTGCAAAGGCGGCGATGGTTTGCAGGGTTGAGTTGGGTTTGGGAACCGCTCATCCTCCCGCCGAGCTTGCGAGGCGGGATTCGGCGCTTTCGAGAAAATGAGATGCATATTTTCTATTGCGCCGAACGCATCATGGTGGAGAAATTTGCTATCCCTCGTACTCAAGTTGGTACACTTTGAGTCCGGTCGGTGCGTCCGGTCACCTCGCAGATGCTGTGGTTTTTGTACCCAACGGCTCTATTTGGCTTGGGGGCTATATATAGAGGTTGTGGTCGGCCATGGCAGGTTGCTGACCACACTCTTGCCTTGGTGGATTGTGTTGTGGTGCTAGAGAGCCCTCCCACTCACATATGCTTGATATCGTTCATCCGATTGAGTGAGAGATCGAGTTCTAGTGCATTGCGTTGAGAGATCGCATTCATGGCACTAGGTGTTCGTGTTGCAAGCCGGTGGTGCTTGTTTCTCTTAGAGGTTGCCACCTCCTAGATGGTTTGGTGGCAAGAGACTTTGTGAAGCACACAAAGAAGATTGTGCGGTGCTCCGAAGAAGAGATTGTGAGAGGTTCGTGCTCACCTCGCGGGGATCGTGAAGAGCAACTCTAGTGGAGCGTGTCATTGAGCTACCACACTTGTGTGTGGGTTCACACGGTGCCCTCTGAGGGATTGGCTCGAAGACTCACACTGTGTGAGTGTTTCGATCAAGCTCCCACTGTGGGATTTGGCACTGGCCATTAAGCTTGTGGATCATCACTGGGTGATTCGCCATACCGTGGAACCACCAAGGTGTCGGTCGACACAACGAGGAGTAGGGGGAAGTTGGCAAGCTTCTCGAGACCTCGGTAAAAAATCACCGGTGTCATCTTGTGTCCACACTTCGCGGTGGTTTGCAATCTCTTCATCACAAGCTTTGTTCTTACATTCCTATATATATTGTGCTTGTGCTTGAGTAGAGTAGTTGTAACTATCTAGGTTGTGTAGCTTGTTTAGTTACTTTGCTTAGCTTGAGTAGCTAGGTTTTTTGAGGCTTTGGGTTAGGCGTGTGTTGCCTTGTCCTTAGTGCATCTAGTGAGCTTAGGGGCTTTGTGCTTTTGCTTACTAGAATTGTGTAGGAGCTCACCCGTGCTTAAAGTACTAGTGCTTAGGTTTGTGTGACCTTGCATTAGAATTGATTAGGAGCTCAAGCTAGGCTTGTCACCTCACTCTTTTTGTAGGATCTTTTATGAGGTGATTTAGAGTCTTAGTTAGAGGGGTGAAGTCTTGGATAGACCGATAAGTTTAATTCCGCATTTGTTTCGGTTAGCCGTCGCAATTAGTTTTTAATAGGGACTATTCACCCCCCCTCTAGTCCCCATCTCGACCCTTCAGGCGGGCCACTCTATAGGTGGGAAAGAAATTTAGATAAAAATTGGAGCACATTGTTCCCCAATCTCCTTTCACTTTCTCTACGTTTAGGTAATACCACTGTTTAGCTTTTCCCGTCAAAGAGTACGGAAAGAACTTCCAGCGTAAGGTATTATCGGATATGCCTTCTATACGAAGACAATCCATAATTAGCTCAAACTCTCGTAGGTCTGAATGTGGGTTGGCCTCGCCTTCTCCCGAGAAGGATAGTTTCTGAACCAATCTTATATAACCTAAGCGTAGCTCATAGGACGATGTTAAGATAGGCTCTGAAGATTGTGGCGGCCTATACCTTTCGCTTGTAGGTAGATGATATTTATAGATAGGCGTGGAATCCATAATGAAAAAGAAAACAAAAGAATAAAAAGGGCAAAAGAATAAAAGAATGTGATACAAGGATAAGGTAGATTCAAAGTCAACTCAACAACCGTTTCCCCGGCAACGGCGCCAGAAAGCTTGTTGGTATTTGTTATGCCCACAGAAATATTGAAGATGAATAATCCGCAAGCGCACGGACACCGTTGAGGTTTTAAATATCGTATCCATAGGGAAACGTGTGAGGGAGACTAAGATCTAATCTTATCCTAGAGTAGCACAAGACTCGAGAAGGTTGAAAGTATAGAGGTGATTACTAAGATATCTGATCCTACTCTTAGTAAACTTGCCTTCTACTGTTCTATCTGGGGACATCACATAGGGAGAAACACCAACAAAGGATGATTCATCTAGAGATAAATCCCACTAGTCCTATAGACGGGAGGTGGAATACAAAGGATTCGACGACACTCTACCTAGGAGCTGTCACCGCGTGATCTACCACCGATCCGGAATATAGGATGAATCTAACAAGATACCCGAGCCTAAGCACCACGCTTACACTATGAATATTACCTTAACCTAATGCCTTAGATTAAAGTACTCAAAAGAGACCCGCAGATCAGAAGAACAATATAAACAATGATGCTTACTAAAAGAAGAAGAAGATTACCAGAGTAACTCCAAGTGTAGGTTAACTTCCACCGAGGTACAAGTTGTAGAGGTAGCACCGACAAGCCGGCACGTCACCAGGTTCCTTCCCTCTCTCTATCTCTCATATTCTAAAGACTAGATCTAATGAGATCTAATCCCTCTTGAATGCTAGCTCATCTAGGTCTGGACTAGAACTAGACCTAGGGGGAGACTCAGGGCCTCAGCCTATTGATAATGAATGATAATGAATTAGGGTTTCACCTAGGGGTCAGGGGGTCTTGTTATATAGCCTCGGACGATGCACTACAACCCTTGGATCAAACCGACCTTGATAGATGGACATGATTGCTCCTCAATGGCGGTTGTAACCGACCTAGGAAGGGGAGGCTGACAGTGGGCCCATGGCCACGACCGCCCTCTGCTCTGGGCGCGGCCGCCCTGGCCCTCTGCCAGGTGGGCCCCAGCCAGTGCCTCGTGTTCTCTGGTGTCCTCTAGAATGTTCTTGCGTGGGTTTCAAGTCGAGATACTTCGCGGATACGTCTTTATGTCGTAGGGCTTGCAAACTCTTGGGCATGTTCTGTTTAATCCCTGAAAATATATAAATCACCAAAACTCATGGAATTATGTTAGTCAAGCCCCTAAACTATGTTAATATTCATTTTAAGCCCTTATTTCAGTTTTAAAAGCCTCTATATTTTATGCTATAATAGGTGTCAACACCGTTGAAGGACGTCCCAAAACCGCGAGTGGGGTACCATGGTATGTTGTCTCCGTTCTCCCCCGGCGCCGTCTTGGTGATGTTGGATCCAAAGAAAGAGGAGTGCCGTTCTCGTCAGGTTGGCAGCGGTGTACCTGATGTTCTGCTTACCTGGTGCTGATGGTGTCGCCTTTTCTGGATCTGTAGCGTGATTGATGGTGTTCGCCACCAATGTTGATGTCGAGAGGATGTCCAGCAGGTGTAGTAGATCATAGTCGTCGAAGGTCGGCGAGTGAACGACCGTCTCCTTGGTGGCGCCCTGGGGGTGTCGGTGTTCTCATCGGCCGTGGCGCCCATGTGGGGAACGTTGTGGTTGCTAGTGTCGAGGTTGGCCGCGAAGGGGTGAAAGTGCATCTTGCCATTTAGTGGGTTTTGGTGAATTTAATGACAACATAATTAATGGTCTAATAAGTTTGCTAAGTGTTGAACAGGAAACTGAGTCTATTACATATACTTGTGGATTGTGTAGTAACAAGTATATTCAAGGTTCAACAAGTAAGCAAACTTGATGGTATTCCACATAGTATGGAAGCAAAGCCAAATTGTGTATTGTCGTATTGGAAGATGATGGAAACAATCTAGTTGAAGCAAAAGACAACAATGCAAATGGAATCAGTGAAATGGCTTATATGTTGTGGAATATCATAGCATCATGTGAAAGCAAGCATACTTGGCAAAAGGCAAATGAGACAAGAGTTGATGATTTTGGATTGGTCTCTATAATGGCTTGTTTCCCATGAATAGAATATTGAAATAAGTGTTGGGAGTGTCAAGCCAAAATGATAAGATATAAGGAACCGTGAATTGGCTTGACCATATAGATGTTGATCCATGTATGTCTCTATGTGAGTCAAACAGAAGCTTGATTGATCTCAACATCCATATCTAGAAGATAATCAAGTAAGGATCAAAATATTGAAGAAATGGATATTCAATGGATGCTTAATGTGATGTGACTTGAGTATGCCTTGATAAGGTAAAGATAGCAAGGAAAGGGCTTCGAGGTACTAAGCGAAGGTGAAGGGCAAGCGTTGGCTTGGGACCGAGGTACCATGGCTAAGGTGAAGAAGAGAGTACTTGCATTTAGTCGAGGAACTAATCAAGCCATGATGAGTCATATTGTGTTGAGGATCAAATCATTAATGGAAGTGACTCGAAGCCATGAGTTGAACTCACATTTGTGGAAATGGTTCAAGTCACATGCTCAAGGTATATTTGCTCTAAGAGATGAGACAAAGATGATAGAGGATGATGTACAGGTTCAAGGACTTCCCGGTTGCATTTTGGTGGTGTTTCCAACTCTCAGCGACTTAAATTCATTTCTCTCTTGAATCTTGAGTTTAGGAAATGCCGTATTTGTGACAGAGCCGACCAATTTATAAGAAATCAAGTATAATTCGCAATTACTGAAGCAATCGCAGTCTACACTTGAGTCCATATAAACCCGGTATTCCGGAAATCTCCGAGTGATTTCAAACTCATCAACGACACAACAAGGATCGTTGAGCTCAGTAGTTCAAATCCGCAGGTATCTTAAACCAAATTCAATATATATTAATCGAGTGCGATGTACACATTTATTTACAAAAGTAATTCAGAGTGCGAAAGCAATAGTTTTCAAAAACCAAATAGTTGTACAGCGGAAATAAAATAAGATAGTATAGTGCCAACATAATGTCAACCCTGTAATAGCATGAGACAGGGAAAATATGGAGATTGCCATGCCCTAGGCATTATTCTTCAACCACAGCACATCACAACTGGATCGAATCATGCTAGACGGAGTCACCTGCAACATCGGGAATTAACCCGTGAGTACTCAATTGTACTCCGCAAGACTTACCCGTCTTAAACCCAGAAAAATAAGGAAAAGACTCCAAGGATCATGCTTGGCTTTATCCGAGTCGGGCCGACTCACGTTTAATTTCGAGAAAATAAGGTTGATTAGTGAGCCTACACATACTACTTGAATTCTTTCAAGTTAAAAGGTTATTTATTATATACATAACCATAGATCCTGTATAGTCAAGGTTAAAGACATATGCTCAGTAATATATAAATAACAGTATAAGTAACTTGATCAACATTTTAACTGCAGCAGCATGGTAATATAACATATATTGTGATATTAAGACTACATTGCCGTGGAAGCATCCCGGGTTCTCACTATCCAGGAGAGATGGCGATTCGAATCGATTGCAAACCAGCTGGCGAATACCCTGTCATAAACCAGGTCTACGTCATGACTGCAGACCCGATCACTCCCAAGACGTTACGGGACGTAAAAGTCTCGGTCTTGCCGGCTACCCCCTCCTTCTCGGGTGCCAAGTGAGCGTACAACGAGGACGACGCCATCGTGCGCATCTTCTTGCACCCAATAAAATCCCCCTTCCACCATCGCCAAAGGAGGAGCGATAAAGCGAGCATGGCCGGCCCCTAACATTCTTGCGAGCTTCGTGGCTCATGACCCCGCGGAGCCTACTATATGAACAGGTACGTTCAACTTCCGACCACAGCCCGACAAAGTATGAGTCCTTAATCGATCAGATGGAAAGACCACAATATCCATCCAATCTAAGCATGTTTTATTATTCAGGTTCTCAGCAGCAGCTTGTTAGTCACCCATGTGACTAACCACAAACATCCTCTCAAGTGACCGGAATCACTGTCTACTGCAATCACCATACTGAGCATTTATAACCTAGACCTCTAAATAGGATAGGATAACAACTTCAACAAGGATATCTGTGCATCAACGGTTTCAACCACTTTCCTAAACTTAATGCATCAACATATATAAAGGACACAAATCAATTTAGTTAGAAAGCATAGGAAAGGGCAGCATGCACCGGGGCTTGCCTTCAGAAAAATGTTAGAAGATGCCTTGGGCACTTCAGCAGCTTGACGACATGTCCTGCTTCTTCTGGAACCTCCTCTTGTTGAACTTGTAGATAGGTACTTCTCCTTCCTGCTGCTCTCGATTTCCACGTGCCCTCTTTTCGATCCAATATGAATGTGTATGCCGTAATAAATATTAAGGAATGCATGATTGACAAGGAATGGATGAATGCATTATGATGCAGGATATTAGTAAGTGCATATCTCTTCTGTAGAAACGCAATTATAACTACACAAGAAACCCTAATAATCTACATCAAGCAAACACCCTATTTCACTAATACACCGAAAATGGCAGCTAGACATGCTGTCACTAAAACAGTCACACAGGGAGTTCTATAACTCCAAATGCAGCAAACAAATACTCGTTGGAAAGCTAACAAAAATATCTACAAAACATTCAATACCAACCTGAACTAATTCTGACATTAACAGCCTCAAAAACAGAGAAAACAGAGGCTCTGTTTCTAACCTATCAAGCTACATGCAACTACTATAACTTGCAAACTATTTATGCAAACCTTACCAAACTTAACCAGCAAGCAAACAAGGTCATAATCTATCAAATACACCTACTGGACAAGTCAAAGGATAAACTAAAGCACATGAAATGACATTCCCTAAATAATCACTACATATGCACACTTTAAAATATAAAGCTAGAATTATACTAGTTTCATAAAAACACAATACCAGCAAACCAAACATACCAACAGGTCCTATTCATGCTAGGATTAAACAATAAAAATACTAATATGCATTCCTTCATATAAACATGTATTTCTAAGCTATTTTCCATGCAACATAATTATGATAAATATGCAAACATCTCAGAAAATTCTACAAAAATTACCAGAGTATCCTACTGACATAACAAGGCTACCATAAAAATTTCATGGCAATATCGTGCACATACAGCCCTACACAAAAATGGCAAGCTAGCACTACATCTATGCATGAAAATACTTTGTACTATGAAAAGTGTCAGACAACAGATTTCTAAGTATGACAAGCTACTAACACCTATCAAAACTAAGCACACCAAGTCTCACATCCAAAACCCTAGTAATTATTTTTCTATGAATTTCCTAAGAAAGCATGGTAAATAGCACATAAATCAAAAATCATATTTCCACCACAGAACCTCGGGTCAAACATATTTTTCCCATGATATGCATCATAAAAACAGGAACATTTTGTACAGGCACCACTATTTTATCATGCACCAAAAGAAAGATACACATTTATCTATTTTCATGGCATTTACTAGCAAAAATATAAATAAATATAAAAACTACCAGAACAAGGCATCTCATATTTTTCTATCAAATATCATAGCATAACAAGCACAACAAAATTTGTCTCACTCAATTTGGAGCTAAAATGACCGAGATATGAATTAAACAAGACATGCATGCAAAAAACTGGAAATAAAACAATAAAGGATATTCCCGGCGACGGGCCGGGGCCGCTGGTCGTCGGCGAAAAACAGGGGAGCGGCGCGGGCACGGCGGATCTTCGCCGTCGGTGATCCTCCGGCGAATCCAAGGGCATCTATGGACTCGTCTCGACGAGATCTACGGATTGGTGGTCTTGGTGCATGCTTTGGTGGGCGCTAGCGCGGCGGACGACGGCGACGGGCGGCGATGGGCGCTTATTTGTCGTCGGCGGGCGCGGCGATTCCCGGTGGTGGATGGCCGGGCGGAGGCGAGCACGGGCCCAAGATGGCAAGGCGATGCAAATCCCCTAGCCGGTCGCGTGGAAAGGCGGCGGGATGACGCCGACGGCACGCACGCCGGACGGCGGCGCGTAAACGTTGGCATGGCCGGGCGTTCGGCGATGTGGGGCCCCACGGCCCAACCGGCTAGGGTTCCACCATCTACACGATGAGGCGGTCCCGTGCGCGCGACGGTTGGACGAGAGGTGGCCGGAGCGAGCCGGGCCACGTGAGGCCGAAGCGGGGCGGCCTCCGGCGTCCGCGGCGCGAAATCGGCCGATGGCCCCTACCGTCGATGGTTGCCTGGCCGCTATCCCGGTCGAGGAGATAGAGGAGGTTGAGGTGGTGCTGTGGGTTGCGTCGAATCGAGGAATGGCAAGGCGGCGGTGGGTTTCCGCGGGCGGCGCCATGGCGGCCGGAATTTCCGGCGAAGCGGAAATCCGCGCTGGAGCGCGTTTCTCTTTTCGTTTGGCTCGGCGGGTGGTCGCCGAGGAGCAGGGGATGATGGCGACGCTGTGGTGGGCTAGGGGAGGCAAAGGCGCGGCGGTGTTGAGGTTTGGCCGCGGCGGCGCGGCAAGGGCGCCGGCGAGAGGTTTGGCGGCGCGGCCGCTGGCCGCTTGCTTGGCGCGGGCGAAGGGAGAGGGTGAAGTGGAGTGCGAGGCGCGGCTCGCTCCCCCTTGCGGCGCGGCACGGCGGGAGGCAGCAGGGGTCGCTACGACACGCGACACGCGGGCGCCGGCGTCGGCGCGTCGTGACAACGCTGGCCGGCCGGGTCAATAGAGACAGAAACATCCAAGCGTCACTAAAGACTAAACCAAACCCTAATCGCTCTATTTTGCCCTGTGCATCGAGATACGCACAAAACTAGCCAAAGCTCATATTGAATGAAATGTTCCTTACAAAATTCTGAACATTTCACCTATACAAACTTTTTCCTAATTTGGTCTAGATTGGAAACTACGATCAATCGAAGCACGGTTACACCAAACACCGAGCAAACCCTAATTTGCATTCAAATCAAACTATTTTTGACTTTTCGAACATGATCCACCCGCCTTCATGAAACGATCCTATAACACCTTTTGTTCTACACTAAATTACCTACACTTTCTATGAAGGGTGCACACACATGCATAAAACCTAGCTAGGACTTTTAAACAAAACAAGACAATTCACTTTCATGGTCAAATCAAGTCAAACCAAGTCAAACTATCATTATAAAACATAATTAGAAAACATGACCAACATCAACCTTGCTCTAAAACATCTTATAAAGATTACTAAGAATAAATAAATATTAAACATCCAATTATGCAAGCATTTCATACATAAAATAACAAGGCAAAGCATAGCATGCAATGAGAAGCAAAACAGGATATAAATGATAGATGCATGCATGCTAATGATGCTTAGGGTATGAAATGCATATGCTAATGACATGCTTAACCCTAGGGTGTTACAGTATTATTAAGAGGGATCTTAGGACCCTTGGCTACATGTGAACTAAATGCTCAAACCTTCAGCTCAGCCAAAAACATCACCTCAGAGCCAAAACAGCCAGCCGAGACACTTTTTACACTTTGCTGTTCTGGCAGGCGCGGCAGTGCCACGCGTTAAGTGAGGCAGTGCTGCACTTAACTGACCGTTGGGGCCAGTCGGGTATAAATACCCCTTCAGCCCCTCCCCAACGGTCACTTCTTCTTCCCCAATGTTCATTTCGTGGAAGAACATAACCAAAGCTCTTCTCTCTCTCCTCCATTGTTGCTCCTCCACTCCCCAAGCTAGATTTCGATTCCCACCATCAAATCTTAAGGGAAAAGGCAGCAAACTTCGATTGGAGACCGGATCTACAAGTTCCCCATCTTGAAAGAGCATTTGGTTCACGTTTGGCCGGCGGTTCTAGGGTTTGTTGCTCTTGGAGCTTGCTCCTAGCCGGCTAGGCGTCACCCTTGAGCTGCCAACTTGTGTGGCAGCCTTGGGAGGTTTGTAACCTCACTCAAAATCAAGAAAATCACCCCTCATCTCAAGGGTTCACTCCCTTGACTTGAGAACGAGGGAAGGGACAGCTTGTGTGGCGAATCCCAACCCTTTTGTGGATTCCTCAACAATGTGGACGTAACCCAGCCTTTGTGGCGACGGTGAACCACAGGAAAAATCCTTGTCTCACGTGTGCTTTTTACATTCTTGCATATATATTCTTGTGAGCTAGGGTTTGTCCCGATCTACTTTGTTGTTGAGTTCCTAGCACTTTCTATTGGATATATGTGATATATTTGTGTGCAGGAACCTGGGAAATTCACTCGATCTAAGTTTTGTTGCTTAGATTTCAAACTGTAGTTTGTGTTTGTCTGCCAGGCGAGGCAGTGCCGCGCGTTGTTCTGAAAACTGCTTGAGTTGAGTTTTTATAGGTGATTTTAAGGTACAGGCCTATTCACCCCCCCTATAGGCCTCCTAGGCGACATCAAGGTCCTTACAAGTGGTATCAAAGCTAGGCTCTCAATTTCGGGCTTAACCGCCTTGAGAGAAAGATGTCGACAAGTGAGGAGGTATCTCTAGAACTTTTACTTTTCGATGGCTCAAACTATGCATCTTGGTCTGCTAGTGTGCTTGATATTTTTAGGGCCATGGGCCCTCATATAGAGCAGATTGTTGATGTGAGCATTTCATCTCCTAGTGATGATTTGGACTATCTATCTAGAGAGGAAGTGAAATACTTACATCATTACAATGCTCAAGCTACTAACATTTTATTTAGTGCTTTGAGTGAAGATGTATTAGATGATGTCATATTTGGAGATGATGAACCTCTTGATGATGCTCATATCATTTGGGCCACGCTCAAAGAAAGATATGGCAAGTCCAAATGTGATGAGAGCAACCTCTCATTGGAGGAACCACTTCAGGAGTGCTCAACTTCACCAACACACGATGAGCCTCAAGTGATTCTCCCAAAAGGCATAATTGATCATGCCACATCCACTTCCTCACCAACACATGACTTAATAGATGGTAATGAAATGGTTGGTGAGAACAATATTTTTACATGTGGTACTTCTACTTCCTCTAGTTCTTGTGAGACTAACATTTTGAAGGAAGAAGAAGCTTGTGATAGGTGGAGGCCAAATGATGAATCCACCTCACCTAGAGGCACAACTCTCTATGCCACATCTCATGTGTGCCTCATGGCAAAAGGTGAGAAGGTAAAATCAAAAGCCAAACCTCCTCCACCTCCTAGTGACATCTCTAGCAGTGATCTAAGTGAAAGCTCTAGTGATAGTGAATCTAGTGATGATGAAGAGTATGCTAGACTCATCAAGAACCTAGATCCTAAAACTAGAGTCTTTCTTTCTCAACTAATGGCGGATTTAGAGAGTACCCAAGCTGAGTTAGCAACTAGAGATGAACAACTTGACAAGCTTGAAAGGTTGTATGTTGCTAATAAGGAAGCTCTTGCATTAAAGAGAAGTGAGGTGGACTCCTTGCACAAGGCTTTGGCCGAAGAGCAAAGAGAACATGTTCTCACAATGAAGGCTAATGTTGCACTCAATGATAAGTATTGTGTCTTAGTTGAAAAGCACAAGGAGATTGAGTTGCAATATAGTCATCTTAGGGAGAGCACCTCACAACCCTCTAATGCAAAGGACACCTCTACTCCCTCCACTAGCCAAGGTTGTGGAAAATGCTTTAATCTTGATTTGAATGTTTATGCCACTAACCTCGTTGATATGGAAGCTATGAGAAAAGAGATTGCTAGGCTCAATGAGATGATCAAAAGTGAGCTTGAGTACACAAAGGAAGACAAGAAAATGGTCAATGACTCTCAAAGTGTGAGGTTTGAGATGAAGGAGTAGATTGGTATAGTTCAGCCTGCACAGACCGCGGCAGTGCCGCGCCTCAAGAGAGGCAGTGCCGCGCCCCGTAAAAATGGGAAGGCTACCAACCTGTCTCCTGATCAAACTAGGCACATAACAAGGATGGCAAGTGATGATAGCAAAGCTTCCAAGACCATCAAGGTGCAACAACAACCAAAGACTCTCATCACTTGCTTCAAGTGCAAGAAAGAGGGTCACTATGTTAAAGATTGCATCTTGAGGAAAAAAAGGAGGGGCATGAGCAAGATCCAAAAGAAGAAGAAGATGGCTCGTGCTAAGTACTCCAACATGGGACAAATTGCCTCTTCTTGTTCCAACAAGGTTGATGACCAAGTCACACTTCCAAAAGCAAGAAGTGTTATGGATGCAATGAGAAAGGACATGAATTAATTTCATGTCCAAACAAGAAAAGTGAAGGCTTGTCATCATCAAGAAAGAGGCTCATCAACAAGGTAGCAAGAAAAATGCAAAAAGAGAAGGCTAACAAGAACAAGAGCCGCCTATGCTACACTTGTAGAGGAAAGGGACATTTAAGTAAGGATTGTCCCATGGGTAACACTCCTAAGCTCAACTTGTCAATTAATTCAAATATGCTTAGGATGCCCAAAAATGACACTTGTGCTAGAGAGGTGATTGGTTCACCACGTGCTAGCACAAAAGCCATTTGGGTGCCTAAGTCTCTTGTGACTAACCTTGATGGACCCAACTTAGTTTGGGTACCACCAAGTTGTCCTTGATGAGTGTTGTAGGTACTTGGAGGTGATATGAAGCTTCGGGGTGCTTGAGCAAGTTAACTGAAAATATTCACTCAAGCTATCAATCATTTCACCTTATATTCTTATATGGTTGACCGAAGATGAATCAATGGAAATATCTCAAACTTCATATTCACCTCGATAACTAGTATCTAACCCTTCTTAGCTAGCCATTTGACTTGTGTAGTCTCTAGTAGTTCACAAATATATGTGTGTTTGTGAATTATTAGGAGTGGCTAGAGTGCTTTTAGTTTAAATGAATCATTTTCCATATGATGCTTTTAATGGCTCTCTAGTAGAGCAAGATCTTATCCATGTTGTAGGTATTGAAGAACCACCTTGTGTTGCTGGTTGGTCCTCTGTGCAGTCTGCATTGATCTGGTCATAACTCCATCTTGGGAAGTGCAGATGACAATCCGTTTGTTGGGTTTGAAAGTTAACTTGATGAGCTTTCATACCATGTGCAGCATGTACCAAGTAATATTGTAGATTGATACAGTTTTGCACTTGAAGTTGAGCATATGACAGACTGCAGACATTCTGACCAGTCTGTATTGAAACTGGTGTGTAGCCATAATCGAGTTGCTTAATAGATCAACACTGGTGGCATTGGAAACTAGACTTCTCAAGCTTTCCAACAAGTGCTCATTGACCTTCATAGCCTTTGGGAATCAAAAGTTATGAATGTTTCTTCCACTGGTCTATTTTTCACTAAAGTGGTCTGTTTTTCAGTGAAGTGGTCCATTTTCAGTGAATTGATCAAATCTTGATAATGGTGGTTTGTTGACACTTAAGGAAGCTTAAATGGTTGAAATGCTCTCACCAAAAGAAGTGGAGATTCCTCAAATTGCTGCTGCACCAAATTCCGCTGACATCTCTGATGCAATACATCTGTAGACCTCTACTACAACATTGCGAGAGCGGCGGTGCGCTACCGACGGCGGTAGTGCCGCACTGTGCGAACAAAGAATCGATTCGACTCCAGTTCATGAACAAAAGCCTACAACTTTCATATGAGCAAAGTGAACATGAAGATATTGTCTCATTCATTACTTTCAAGAAGGGTGGTGACAACTAAATCTCAAGTGCTAGTTATGTTCAAAATTTACACCTTTGTGTCTTGTGTAGCCACTTCGGTAAATGAAGCACTTGAGGATTCTCATTGGTCATTGATCATGAAAAAGAGAAGACTATGATTGATACTGAATTGATCATCTACACCAAGCAGCATAGATGATTTGAGCTTCCTCCATGGACTTCAAATCAAGAATCTCAAGTTGAAGAAAGTTTTTCTTCATTCATGCTTATGTGTTGGTTTGAAGGATTTGGAGTCTTGGTTTTCACATTGGGGAATACAAGTAAATTTCAAGAAGGCCAAGAATAAAGAATCATGCTCAAGTAAAGTAAAGGCATTTATCACTCACAACTCAAAAACTTCCTACTTCATGGAATTTTGTCACATGGTAGATTGCCAATATCTCATTTTCATATTATGGGCATCTACATGCTACAATGGTTGTGAGTATCTCTTGGCATAC
Organism: Hyparrhenia diplandra; assembly: GCA_015847255.1. Classification (NCBI taxonomy): domain Eukaryota; kingdom Viridiplantae; phylum Streptophyta; class Magnoliopsida; order Poales; family Poaceae; genus Hyparrhenia; species Hyparrhenia diplandra. Next base: position 46,830 of record JADLZK010011314.1, read on the forward strand.
CTAGTTCAATTTGATTATTCTATTGTTGCCATGACCTAGACATAGAGTGAAAATCCCAAGTTCTTAAATGAATAAAGTGCTATGTGAGAAATTCAAATGCTTAGAGCACTTATCGAAAGGGAATTTACTTTATGGCTAGAGTTGTGAGACTAATCTTTTCTCTAAGTGATTTATGTAATCTCACTATATGAGAATGTGTTCCTCAAATGGAGTGTGCTATCATATGAAGGCAATCAATCCAAAACCATGTGTTGTATTCTCTCTCTAGTTGATTTGGAGTTGATTTGTCTATGTTAGCCACTCACCATAATATGGCTTAAATCTACCCTTTGGACTTAAATGACCAACCATGCATATTCACATCTTTATTCCACTCAAAAAGAATATGCATGATTCTTTTTAGGGAGATTTAGTCCATGTTATGAGGTTTCTCCATTTAGTGACCCACTTGCCTTCCACACATACAAAGGGTTACTAAATGAGAAGCTAGTGCTTGTGTTACTAATGACCTCTTGTGTTTGAGCTTATTCACAGAAAAGTATCAAGTGGAGGTTGTGCTTATCTAATTGGATATATCACAAGCTTGAAGGTTACTCTTCACCTAAAGTAAGATGATGTACTAGCGGCCACATTGATAAAAAAAAAATCTGAGTTTGAATCAATTCAAGATTGAGGTTAAGATTGGATGAGCTATATTGGAGGAATTCACAAGATTGCAAAACTTTGATAAGATGACTGAATGGATATAACATCTTGTGAGTATTTTCAACCAAATTCACATCAAGATTGGACAAGAAGAAGAGAAATGAAGTGAATCATCAAATCTGTCCAGAAATTGGGAATCTGTGTTGGCTGCATTCAAGCATGAATTTGGAAGATCAAACACTGATGATTTGACCTGAAACTTTGTGAGCATGATATACATGTATAGTACTTGTTGTTGTACAATTGACATGAAAATTGGTTCAGAAGAAAATCAGTTTTGAGTTAGTTTCTGTCAGCTTCAGCAGTGCAGTTTCAGATTTGAGCAGCTTTGGTAGAAAATTGTTTTGACTGACCAAATAGAGTTCAAATGAGAGAAAATTTATCCAAAAGTTAGAGAACTCATAGATGAAGGTCTCTACCAAATTTCATGCAATGAGGACATGTATTCTGGGAGATATGAGTGTTCTCCAAGAAAGACATAATCTGGAACTTACTGTACTTCAGACTTCAATAGTTGTTAGAGAGATTGATTTGACTGATCAAATGAAGTCCAAATGGATTGAAATTCTAACACAAGTTAGAGGACTCATATAGGAAGATCTCTACCAAATTTTATGCATATTTATCTAGTGGTCTGAGAGATATGTATGTTTCTCTAAGAATGATAGAATCTGGAAAACTGACTGAATATAATTGGATTGCATTGTGGCAACAAGATGGAGTTGGCTCTCAAATTGGTCATGAAGATATATTAAAGATTGAGAAGCATCAGTTTGATCTAAAGGAGATTCAATGAAAGAAAATAACTCACACAAGGATGCAAATGAGTTGTAATCTAAGTACAAGCAGTAGCAAGTAATTACAACTAGTTGGAATAACAAGTAATCAGCTGAAGGTTCTTAGAGGCAGCAGATCAAATCAGCTCAAACTAGTTGAAATTAGTTTTTTTTCAGTAGTTACATGTAGCAACAATGAGTTACAATCAGTTGGTACTAGCTGAAATCAATTAAGGGCAACTGAAATCAGCTGGAACTATTGGATTGCAAGTATCTTGAAGGAGTTTGAGACTAGTTGAAGTATAGTGCAAACCTCTTCTATGACCTTATATTGTTAGTGTGCTCAAGTGGACTTTGTGTACTCTTGTATACACAAATTTAGGGGGAGCTTAGCCTAAATCTTGTGTGACTATTGGCTTTCTTCAAGTATATGATGTGCAGTCCAACACATGTGCAAAAGGAGGATCGATAGTTCCTATGGAGTCTCTAGGTGCCTCACAGTTATTCTAGGAGGTCTCGGTCTTCATGGATGAAGTGCTCCTGTTTTAAATGTTGAATGTCCCAATCTTCAAGTGGAACAAGATTTGGATGAGTTGGAGAAAATAATTGAAGAGTGGGTTATCATTGCTATTTCTCCTCTCTAGAGATCATCAAGTGCTCATGGTCCATCCTTTGATCACCCAGGATCTTGCAAATCAAGAGTGGTAACTCCTAGTTCACAGTTTGCAAATTTCATGAATTTTACCTATTTTGCTCTCTATGTGGGCTGCACTAGGTAAAGAAAGAACTAGGAACCTAATATGTGGATCTTGGATGATCATAAGAGCTTTCTATCTCACCACATTTCATCAAGTGAGAACTATGGCCATTCAAATCATTGAAATCTCACTCATGATGGTCATATCAATGTGGTGATCTATCTACCTTGGTGGTGGTATGTGTTCTTGGCACAATTTCAATTTTTGCAATTTTGTTGTGCCTTGACCCAAGATATAGGATGAACTCCTCTAGAATCTTAAACTGATTCAAGTGCATTTCACAAGTAATTCAAGTACTTGATGCACATATTAAGGGGGAGCCCATCCTATGCCTTGTGTCTTTTGAGACTAACCTTTTCTTCTAGTGATTTGTGTAGTCTCTTGTTGAGAATGAGTTTCTCATGGGTATGCTACATTAATTCAATCCAAATTGGTAACGTTGACTCTCATATTCATTTGGATTGCAACTTTATCACTTTAGTAGCTACTCTCCATAATATAGCTTAAATTCCCTTGGTTGGACTTAATTGACCAAAAGTGTATATGTTCTTGCTTTCCACATATATATGTATGCACTATCAACAAGGGGGAATTTAGTCTATGTCATGAGGTTTTGCAATTAGTGACTCATTATGCCTTTCACATCCAAATGGTCACTAGTTGTGAAACTCTAGCTTGTGCAAATTAATGCTATCTAGGTGATACTATGAGATATGAACATCCATTCCAATTGGCATCAACTTATGAAGATACTTTCAATAGAAAAACACTTGAACTTGTTGATCTTTGGGCTTGCCATTGGGTGTATGGATAGCTCTCGAAATAATCTTTCCAGAAAGTCTAAATTTAAAATCGCTGAAATCAAAGTTCGGAGTGAAAAGTTATGGCATTTTCGGTGAGGTGACCTATGCTGTTTCTGTGAGCTGCGGTAGTGCCGCACACCAGGGCGGCAGTGCCGCACCTGGACAGGTCATGACTGCTAGTTTTTGAACTCTAATGACTCGTTTTGGTTTTGAGTGCATATATACTCATTATATGGCCCCTGAAATATCTATTGACAACCAAAACATTGCAAACCTTCCATAAAGCCATATGAAGACTCTTCAAGTGATGTCAAAATTGTGAAGATCATATTTCAATTGGTATAGATGGATAATCTCTCAATTTGGTATATCAAGAAATATGTCTTCAGCTGGTATATATGACAACAAGAGTTAGCAATGGACATTCAAATGAAATGAAGCACAAGCTTGGGTTATCTCCTTGAAAATGATGATGTTGAGAGATGGGCACAAATGAAATTATCTTGAAGAAAGAATTACTAGTCCCATCAAAGCACTAAATTCAAATATTGAAATCATCTTCTTTGGGGAGATTGTGAGGCATAGAACAAAGGTATATCGCTCCATGAACTCTTGTACTACCTTTGTGCATCTAGGCCCTTACATGCTAGTGTGTGCATGTGTATGCAATATTTTGAGTCACATCATGAGTTTGTTCTTATGGTGGCGATTAGAGATTTCAGTAGATATTTGGTTGATACCTCTAGTGGTGATGTCATGAGTTAGTCTCATGTTGAATGTCATCTTAGTGAGATATGAGCTAAATATACTAACTTCTCAAGCATCTTGACTTAAAGCGTTGCATACTTTGTTTTGGTAGAAAAGTTAAGAGAGAAATCCTATATGCTAAACCTTGACCTACTCTTGCTCTCACTTGTCTACCATCATATTTCTTCCTTTTGGTGGAGAGATCCTTTTTGGAGATTAATGCCAAAGGGGGAGAAATATTAAAGTGAGATTGATATGTTGTTGTAAAGGGGTAAAGGAGAGGCATGTAAGATTTTTCAAAATTTGTGTGGTGTGTGCAAGGATAGTTTAAATTTTTGCTCTCTAAGGACCATTTATGCTAGTGTGTGACTGTCATGCCTTGTATGGTGGATTGTTTATCTTTTAAGTGCATGAACTGTCATGAGCATCACGGTTATCATGTAACACCTTGCACCCCACGGATGCTAAGATATAGGAGAGTTCCCACACTTTATCTTAAATATGTGCATTTGGCATTTGAGGCCAAAAGTTGAATTTACTTCAATGCACACATTTAGGGGGAGCTCACTATATCATAGGATTCAAAATCTTAATGCTTATCAATCTCTTATAAGCTTTAATTGTGTTGTCATCAATCACCAAAAAGGGGGAGATTAAAAGTGCATCTAGCCGTTTAGTGGGTTTTGATGAATTGAATGACAACATAATTAAAGGTCTAATAAGTTTGCTAAGTGTTGAACAGGAAACTGAGTATATTACATATACTTGTGGATTGTGTAGTAACAAGTATATTCAAGGTTCAACAAGTAAGCAAACTTGATGGTATTCCACATAGTATGGAAGCAAAGCCAAATTGTGTATTGTTGTATTGGAAGATGATGGAAACAATCTAGTTGAAGCAAAAGACAACAATGCAAATGGAATCAATGAAATGGCTTATATGTTGTGGAATATCATAGCATCATGTGAAAGAAATCATACTTGGCAAAAGGCAAATGAGACAATAGTTGATGATTTTGGATTGGTCTCTATAATGGCTTGTTTCCCATGAATAGAATATTGAAGTAAGTGTTGGAGTGTCAAGCCAAAATGATAGGATATAAGGAACCGTGAATTGGCTTGACCATATAGATGTTGATCCATGTATGTCTCTATGTGAGTCAAACTGAAGCTTGATTGATCTCAACATCCATATCTAGAAGATAATCAAGCAAGGATCAAAATATTGAAGAAATGGATATTCAATGGATGCTTAATGTGATGTGACTTGAGTATGCCTTGATAAGGTGAAGATAGAAAGGAAAGGGCTTCGAGGTACTAAGCGAAGGTGAAGGGCAAGCGTTGGCTTGGGACCGAGGTACCATGGCTAAGGTGAAGAAGAGAGTACTTGCATTTAGTCGAGGAACTAATCAAGCCATGATGAGTCATATTGTGTTGAGGATCAAATCATTAATGGAAGTGACTTGAAGCCATGAGTTGAACTCACATTTGTGGAAATGGTTCAAGTCACATGCTCAAGGTATATTTGCTCTAAGAGATGAGACAAAGATGATAGAGGATGATGTACAGGTTCAAGGACTTCACGGTTGCATTTTGGTGGTGTTTCCAACTCTTAGTGACTTAAATTCATTTCTCTCTTGAATCTTGAGCTTAGGAAATGCCGTACTATTAAGAGGGATCCTAGGACCCTTGGCTACATGTGCTAAATGCTCAAACCTCCAACTCAGCCAAAAACATCACCTCACAGCCAAAACAGCCAGCTGAGACACTTTTTACACTTTGTTTTTGCCAAGGGCGGGCAAAGGCCGCGTTAAGTGAGAAAAGTGCCGCACTTAACCGGCCGTTGTTAGCCGGTCGGGTATAAATACCCCTTGGCCCCTCCCCCAACGGTCACTTCTTCTTCCCCAACGTTCATTTCGTGGAAGAACAGAACCAAAGCTCTTGTCTCTCTCCTCCATTGTTGCTCCTCCACTCCCCAAGCTAGATTTCGATTCCCACCATCAAATCTTGAGGGAAAAGGCAGCAAACTTCGATTGGAGACCAGATCTACAAGTTCCCCATCTTGAAAGAGCATTTGGTTCACGTTTGGCCGACGGTTCTAGGGTTTGTTGCTCTTGGAGCTTGCTCCTAGCCGGCTAGGCATCACCGTCGAGCTGCCAACTTGTGTGGCAGCCTTGGGAGGTTTGTAACCTCACTTAAAATCAAGAAAATCACCCCTCATCTCAAGGGTTCACTAGCTTGATTTGAGAACGAGGGAAGGGACAGCTTGTGTGGCGAATCCCAATCCTTTTGTGGATACCTCAACAACGTGGACGTAACCCAGCCTTTGTGGCGATGGTGAACCACGGGAAAAATCCTTGTCTCACGTGTGCTTTTTACATTCTTGCATATATATTCTTGTGAGCTAGGGTTTGTCCCGATCTACTTTGTTGTTGAGTTCCTAGCACTTTCTATCGAATATATGTGATATATTTGTGTGCAGGAACCTGGGAAATTCACTCGATCTAAGTTTCGTTGTTTAGATTTCAAACTGTAGTTTGTGTTTGTCTGCCAGGCGAGGCAGTGCCGCGCTTTGTTCTGAAAACTGCTTGAGTTGAGTTTTTACAGGTGATTTTAAGGTACAGGCCTATTCACCCCCCTATAGGCCTCCTAGGCGAAGACGTAGTCAACGTCAGTTGGGTCGTCATTGGCGTTGGCGTCCTTGAAGATGTCATTGCCGTTCATGGCGCCCATGGTAGCGTCGTCGTCGTTGATGTTGTTGGCGATGTCGTCGACGGTACCAGTGTTAAAGACATCCTGGTTGGTGAAGGTTTTGTCATTGTTATCCAGGATGTCGGGGACGTCGGGGTTGAGAGTGGCGATGTTGGCGTCGACGTCGGGCGACGTCGTTGAGTCGTCCTTGTTGGCACTCCAGATGTTCCCATTATCAAAGATGATGTTGCTAGTGACCGGGGAACTTATCTGCGCCATTGTAGTAGCCACGAGACGTTGACCCAATTGGGTAGGCTTTTCGTCGAGCAGCTGGTGGACGTCGGGCGCAGCCTCCAGATCTGATCTGATCTGGACTGCAACAGCGGGGGCGCCCTTAGGGTGGGCGTGCCTGGTGCTCGCCGTGGAGGGGACGACGTCGGCGGCGCCCTGGGAAGTGTTGCATTTCTTAAGCGCAATCACTAGAAACAGGTTTAGAACCCATCTCTAATAACGGCGCCAGAAATGCTTGTTGACATTTCTTAATGCAATCACCAAAAAGGCGATCACGCTTAGATATGTCTGTTGGTATTCTGCAACGTTTACAGAACAAGTCCGCAAGCGCACGGAAATACCGTTGTAGCATTTCACCGGAAGTATTCAGGGTATCGTTATTTATATTTTTCCCAAAGGAAGGCATGGTGTAAAAGTCTCTAATTCGGACATGGTCAAGATGACACGAATGTATAATAGACCAATGCTCATAATAGGGGTAAAACAAGATAGGTAGTAGGATAACTTGACACACACACTCAAGCCAATCTCAAGGATAAAGGTAAAAGAATGAATAAAAGAATAAGTCTAACATGGAGCAGGCATATCCTAGATAGTCATGTCAAGATAGCGAGATACACATATGTTTTTCTTGTTAGAGATTCTAAGTCAAGATAGCCAAGGTCTCTGCTGAATTACTTCGCACCGCCCACGCCAAAAGGACGTTGTCCGGCAATTGCACCGCGCCACACCCGAACGTGGGGGATTACAGGGGGGACGGACAAGGCTGTCACAACTTGACCACCTACCCCTCAACCGTGGGATGCGCCACAAAAGATAGAAAACCCTTAGCCTAGACACCACGTCTACACTAGTGATTATCACTCTAGCGTGTAAACAAGGCTTACCCGTCCCCGAGGTCCTTCTACTAGAGCGCCACCTCGAAGGAACGACTATCAATCCCGCAACCCAACATCAACCAAGTCTAACTCTAGGTAGAACTCATCATATCGATCTAGCTCTTGGTCTAAACATGTATGTATGATAAATTAAGCACGATGTTCAATAAGACAAGATCATGATATAGGAACTATAGACTAATTCATCAACCAAGATTATATCACAAGAACTTTGCTCTAAATCAAGAACATGACTATATTGATAAGTAGAGAACAAGAACAAGATGAAGAACTCTAAATTGCTCATACTGAATAGCTCCAAAATGTCTTGCTCTCCTTTTATAATCCTTGCCCAACTCCTCCTATGTACAAACTAAGAAGAAGAAGAAGAAGAAAGGGAGAGAGGCTCTCTTGTGTGGTGTGTTGAATGAGGGGGAGAGGGGCCCCTTTTATAGGTAGAGGAGAGGGGGCTCGTTGGAAAATGTCCCTCCCCATATGGAAGGAGCCAAACCAACCTTGGTACACCTGCCTAAATTGGTAAACCGACCAACCAACGTCGGCAACGCCCTCCATGGAAGGTAATGCACCGCCTCGCCAAACTGGGCTCGAACCGCCCGGGATGGGTGCGGGCGCCTTAGGTGCGCGCGCACCCCCTCGGGGCTCGGTTCGGGCCGCCTTGGCAGTTTGGCGTGTGTGGTCTTGAAAAGTTGTGTGTCGGTGTTTGCTCGGCCCAATTCTGCATTTTTGGTCCATTTCTCCCTTGGGCTTGTTATCTTCGAGGAATGAGCTTTCTAGGGAGGCGCCTTTTTTGGTGCATTTTCCACTTGCTTTTTATATAAATCCTGCAAAATAATATTTCTCGCACTACAAGTGGAATTATGTCAATAGTAAATGTATATGTGTGTAGTAAGGTATAGTTTCAACCCCTTATTGGGAGAATGTTGACGTTAAAAGTATGTCATTGGTGACCGTCAACAAGTTCCCCAAGCTTACCCTTTGCACGTCCTCGGGCAAAGATAAGTACTTGGTTGTTGATCGGGGAGTTGCTTCTATGCCGATTACATTTTACAAGTGCCGGGTTTATAACAAGATTTTCTACTCTAGTTTGAATAAATTGGCACATCTTTACTCACCCTTTATTACCTTTCATCGTAGCGGGGCTTGTTAGTCGTCTCGAGTCTTGGGCGGTTGCGAGATAGAACGGTTATAATAGAAATACTATTCATTCATTCTTTTGATCAACTTTTTTTTTTTGCATCCGAGATTATTTATTTAGATTATATTTGCTTTTCGAGAAAGTATGGGCTTTATTACTATATATAATTTTTTTTTGGAGAGGTGGGCTCTACTCGCCCTAGACTTTTTGTCTTTTATTTCCTCTCTTTCTTTTTTTTTTTTTCTTTTTTTTTTGAGATGTGGGCTCTACTCGCCCTCGGACACACATGTCCATTTTTCATCTCTTGTTCTTTTCTTTTTTTTTAAGCATAGCCCATATCTTTTCTCTTTTCTTCAAATTAGATTCCCGGATGTCAAGTTTCTCTCTTGAACGAAATCATAGTAAATCTATTTGTACCATATCATATTTGGCAACAACTTTAGACTGGATAGAGCTTATGCAACCCACATGAATCAGGTTTTTCAAGATGAGTTTTAAGACTTAGCCACTAAACCCAAACTTTAGAGAATTTCATGTTATAAACTAGGCACAGGCAAAACATCAGACAGAACAACTATTCATCATTTCAACAGGGGTAGAACTAAACATTTCTACAACATATATATATGGAGTGGAATAAATCTCCTCTCTCTCTTTCTTCTTCCCCTTTTTTTTTTTTATTCTCATATCTCATCATTCATATAAGATAAGAAAATAACCGAATGGAATGTGAGATACGAGTTACCTTTGTGGGAGTCCTCCCCAAGCTAGCTTTTGACTTACCTTCGGTTTATGAACGTTGCTAGCTTGTGAACGCCATGAATGGATCTTTGATTAACATCGTCTTTTGAGCATGCGAGGGAGACTCCCCCAAGCTTGTCTTGTGATGATCTTGGAAGAGCGGGACAACCATTCTTGGGGTTTTAAAGGTTTTTATTTATTTTTATTTTATCATTATCATTATTATTATTATTTTTTGGTTCACCAAACAACTTCTCGATCTCCATTGTCATCTCTTGGACTTACCCTCATGATGTTGATAAATTCTGCAGGGGTTAGTCCATATGGTCTACCAAATTTCTACTTGGCGTTACGGTTCAATAATCAAACTCGACTCCATGTCTAATCTCATTAAGGTAGACTTTTTGACCTAAGCACCATGCTTAATTCAAAACGCCTATGGAAGTATGATCAACTAGTATGACCAAAACTTCCAAACTTAAACGTGCCAATATAGAAAGAGGAAGCATGAAAGAGCAATAAGATTCATCCAATGAAGATGAAGACTTTGAAAGGTGAACAAAAAGATTATAACCCTTTTTTTTGGCAAGGTAACGAAAAGAGATGTGAGTGAAAATTCACATTACCTTGGTTTGGTCCTCCCCCAAGCTAGCTCAATGCCCATCGGATCGGGGTTGTACCCCATGCTTTTGGCCTTTTCCTGCATGGTTAGTATATGGTAGATTCGCGAGTGGACTTACCATCCTTCGTGATTACCAAATTTTGACACATATGCGGGAAGGAGCAAAAAAAAGAGCAGACTTGTGTTGTTTTATTTATTTATTTTTTTTTCAAAAATTTTTATTTGAGAATTTTATTATCAAGGGAGGACAGAAAAACTTCACCAAAATTTTTATACTCAAACAAGGCTAAGATAAAGATGCAATGTAGGTCTAGCCTTGACTTATCTCTATCATGAAATAATTCAAATGTTTATGATGTCGCTCTGAAGGTTCAAGAATCAAATTTCAACACCATGTCAAAATTTGATTAAAGAAGGTCTTTTAACCCAAGCACCATGCTTGATTTAAAAGACCAATGGATGTATCACACTCTAGAATGAAAGTGCATCCAAACCCAAGGCGTATTTCATAAACAAAGAAAACATAGATTTTTTTTTATATGGAGATAAGTATGAGTAAAAAGGATTGGTGATCGATTACCTTTGCATACCTGAGTGTGTGTGTACCAACCGCGCATGAAGGCAAGAATGTTGAAACTCTCGCGGTGGTAGCTTGATGATCCATCTCAGGCGGGCCACAAGGCTTAGGTGATACACACAGGTAGTGTATATGGACCATGGGACTTAGTGGTCACAAAGGTGTAAAGGAGGATGTTCCTCATTTCCTTTACCACTTTCTCTTTTTTTTTCTTTTCTTTTTCTCTCTTCTTTTTTTTATAGGACCTTTGCGTACCTAAGTTTACTTGACCGGCAGCTTGAGGATAGAGTTCAGAATTGCTGCGTCGGTGGCATGATGATCTTGGTTTGGTTATGACTTCCTGGCCGGAGCAGAGGGAGGCATACCAAACTCACTCAGGTGAGCGACAAGGCTTAGTCACACACAAAGAATGTGCATGATTCATAAGCCTTGGTGCTTGCGACAAAGTCCTTGGGAGAGAAGGATCCATGTGGGCCTAACACGCTCCTCTCTCCTTTTATTATATTTTTTTTTTTTTCTTTTTTTTTTTCAACAACCATTTTTTTGTAGTTTTTTTCGATAACACTTCTCTTTTTTTCTATATATATCTTTTTTTTTCAACTCTCTTTTTTTTTCCTTTATAGCAAGGGGAGGCTAATCTCTTATTCATCTCTTTTTTTTTTTTTTTTCACTTCTTTTTTTTTTTATGATCCCCTTGTGCGTGGAACTTGATATCATCACCATCCTTCCTCTCACACTTGGACTTTTCGTGAAAAAGTCGAGTGTGCAAGGTCGTGGTCTCCTTTTGAGTGTGTTCCTCCGCCCAAGAGTATCAAAGTTTTCTTATTGATCGATGTAGCCCCCATGTTTTCAAGCGTCGCGTGCCCCTTTGTTCTTCTTAGTCTCCACCTGAAATGGTTAGCGACAAGAATACCCGAAGGTGCATACTAACTTGATAACATGTCCTTGCTTTTTATTTATAAGAGATTTTTTTTAGATAAACCTAAAATGAACAATGGTCACTACACATGCATATTATAATGAACATGTCCTATTAGATCATTCCTTTAACCAACGCCTTCCAAGAACGGCGCGGAAATGCTTGTTGCATTTCTTAAGCGCAATCACTAGAAACAGGTTTAAAACCCATCTCTAATAACGGGCGCGAGAATGCTTGTTGACATTTCTTAACGCAATCACCAAAAAGGCGATCACGCTTAGATATGTCTGTTGGTATTACGCAATGTTTCTGAGAACAAGTCCGCAAAAGCGCACGGAAATACCGTTGTAGCATTTCACCCGAAAGTATTCGTGGTATCGTTATTTATATTTTTCCCAAAGGAAGGCATGGTGTAAAAGTCTCTAATTCGGACATGGTCAAGATGACACGAATGTATAATAGACCAATGCTCATAATAGGGGTAAAACAAGATAGGTAGTAGGATAACTTGACACACACACTCAAGCCAATCTCAAGGATAAAGGTAAAAGAATGAATAAAAGAATAAGTCTAACATGGAGCAGGCATATCCTAGATAGTCATGTCAAGATAGCAGATACACACATGTTTTACTGTTAGAGATTCTAAGTCAAGATAGCCAAGGTCTCTGCTGAATTACTTCGGGCACCGGCCCACGCCCAAAGGACAGTGTCCGGCAATTGCACTGCGCCACACCCGAACGTGGGGGGATTACAAGGGACGGACAAGGCTGTCACAACCCAGCCGCCTACCCCCTCAACCGTGGGATGCGCCACAAAAGATAGAAAACCCTTAGCCTAGACACCACGTCTACACTAGTGATTATCACTCTAGCGTGTTAACAAGGCTTACCCGTCCCCGGGGTCCTTCTACTAGAGCGCCGCCCCGAAGGAACGACTATCAATCCCGCAACCCAACATCAACCAAGTCTAACTCTAGGTAGAACTCATCATATCGATCTAGCTCTTGGTCTAAACATGTATGTATGATAAATTAAGCACGATGTTCTATAAGACAAGATCATGATATAGGAACTATAGACTAGTTCATCAACCAAGATTATATCACAAGAACTTTGCTCTAAATCAAGAACATGACTATATTGATAAGTAGAGAACAAGAACAAGATGAAGAACTCTAAATTGCTCATACCGAATAGCTCCAAAATGTCTTGCTCTCCTTTTATAATCCTTGCCCAACTCCTCCTATGTACAAACTAAGAAGAAGAAGAAGAAGAAGAAGAAAGGGAGAGAGGCTCTCTTGTGTGGTGTGTTGAATGAGGGGGAGAGGGCCCCCTTTTATAGGTAGAGGAGAGGGGGCTCATTGGAAAATGTCCCTCCCCATATGGAAGGAGCCAAACCGACCTTGGTACACCTGCCTAAATTGCTAAACCGACCAACCAACGTCGGCAACGCCCTCCATGGAAGGTAATGCACCGCCCGCCAAACCTGGGCCTGAACCGCCTCAGGATGGGTGCGGGCGCACCTTAGGGTGCGCGCAAGCGCCCCCCCCGGGCTTCGGTTCGGGCCGGGCCTTGGCAGGCCGGCATGTGTGGGCTTGAAAAGTTGTGTGTCGGTGTTTGCTCGGCCCAATTCTGCGTTTTTGGTCCATTTCTCCCTTGGGCTTGTTATCTTCGAGGAATGGGCTTTCGAGGGGAGGCGCCTTTTGGTGCATTTTTCACTTGCTTTTTATATAAATCCCGCAAAATAATATTTCGCACTACAAGTGGAATTATGTCAATAGTAAATGTATATGTGTGTAGTAAGGTATAGTTTCAACCCCTTATTGGTAGAATGTTGACGTTAAAAGTATGTCGTTGGTGACCGTCAACAGGAAGCACCGTTGCCGTCGATGGCGCCCGTGGTAGAAGCGTCATCGAGGAGGTCGTCCAGCGGCATGACCGCGAGCGTGTCGACGAGGTTGACGTCGAGGAGGTAGTTGTTCCCGAAGAGAGCGAGCTCGCCGTTGTACTTCATGCGGAAGAGGTGGCCGGAGAGGATGGCAAGGTGCTCGGATGGAAGGATGGAGGCGTACTTAACTTTGATGTAGTTGGATGTCGTAGCCTTGTCGGTGGTGTCCTCATGTCCAAGCACGTAGATGGCCTCCATGATCATCTCCGGGTAAGGCGGCAGTGGGACGGCCATCGAATCTTGACGGTGGCAGCGTGGTTGGATCGTCCGGTCTCCGGATACCATCTATCACAGATCGCTTCGATTGGGCCGGCTGTGACACATCGACGACAATCTTTGGGGCGGCGGCGACATCGTAGGAGGCGGTGATGACGATTGTCGATGGCGAGACGACGTAGACTGATGACGACCGCGAGGTAGGAGGCGGTGATGATGACGTTTAGTAGCACCAAGCGGCGATGAAGGGGGCGGCGAGGGCGGCGCGGTAGTGTGCACTCGTGAGAGGGAGAGGCGGCACACGGGGAGGCCGGGCGGGCGGCGGGGGTTGACGGCGCGACGGCAGCGTTGGCGCTTGGGAAGGACGGCGTGCGGGGGCTAGTGAAATCTCTATGTTTGGTTTTGGAAATTGATGACACACTTGTGGTACTAATCCTTTGCTCTAAGTGTGACTTATGAGATAGGATTAGATGGATGACGTGGAGCATGATGATCACGAACATGGACGATGATGGTGGACATGATGGATCGTCAAGCTCGGTGATCGGCTTGAGAGAACCCGGGAGATCAAGGCAAAGGTGTCTTGATAGGGTTTTCCTTTCGGTGATCAAGACACGATAGAGAGCGTGTGATCACATTATAGGATAGATAGCCGACTATCAAGAGGGGATGCCGCGACAATCCTTTGGTGAAGTGCTTCTAGGTCCAATTGACTTGCATATGCATTTAGGATTGAGAGCACTAACCGTTCTTGTCTAACCGATCGCGACATGCTAACACTTGTGCTCACGGGACACACTTTCGAAGTGTTGGCAACTCAAGACAAGAAGCGAAACTTGGAAAGATGGAAAGACGACGACGCTTAACGATGAAGTGGAACTTTTCTACCGCGCGGATTTGGGCGTGGCGCTGGCGGCGCCAGCGCAAAGTGTAAAGTTCAAATCGGCGCGTCGACGTGTCCGGCGAGGGCGCTGGCGACGCGGTCGAATCCGATCCCGCGGCGTCCGGCTGTTCAAGCGGATTCCGACAACGCGTGGACAACGGCGCCGACGCGCGGCGTCCGGCAGCGCCGTCGCGGTCCGATAAGGGTATCGAGGAGACCCCCCCGCCGGACGCGGCGCTGGCGTGTCCGGGCGTGCGTCGGCGGCGTTGTGCATTTGTGGGCGCCTAGCGCGTCCGGCGCAGGCGACAGAGAAGGGGACCTTTTGCCAACGGCTCTATTTCGACTTGGGGTCTATATATAGTGCCTTGGCCGGTCCATTTGAGTTTCTCTTGCACATTTCAACAGCCTAACTCATTTGTGAGCTTGTGAGACTCCTCTCCACTCATCTCTTCACTCTAACTTCGATTCTTGAGTGAGATTGAGAGTGATAGAAGTGCATTGCTTGATAGTCTTGCATCTAGAGGCACTTCATCCTTGGAGAAGCCGCGGGATCTTGTTTCTCTTGGGAATTTGCTTGGTTCCCTAGCGGCTTGGAGCAAGAGGCAGTGTTGAGCTCGATTGGAGCTTGTTCGAGGCCACACCGGTGGTTTGTGAGGGGTCGTTCCTTACCCCGCGGGAGATTCGCAAAAGGAGCACTAGTGGATTGCTCGTGGCTTGTTGGACCCTCTCTTGTGATCGTTTGCTTGAGCTCCCACCGGGGATTTGGCACCGGCCATTAAGCTTAGCAACCGTCAAGTGAGTGTGTCACCACAACGAGGACTAGCGTGCCGGCAAGCACGTGAACCTCAGTAAAAATCATCGTGTCAATCTTGTTCTTGCTCGTTGGAGATTTCATATTGATCACGGTGATTGGCTTCCACCTCTACACATCAACGTCGGTATATCAAACACCTCCTCCTCGTGTATTTACTTTGATATCTTGCGTAGTGTTGCTAGGTTGCTTAGCTTTGTTAGCTCCTAGAAATAGAATTAGTTAGTCTTGCTTGTTCACCTAGGTGTAAAGCTAGAGACATAGCCCTTGTGTGGATTAGAGACATTAGAATTGAATTGTGGCTTGCATATCTAGAGTGTAGCATCGCTTATTTAGCTTCGCCATCTTATTGTCTAATCCGTTTGTTTAGTGTTGTTGCAAGAATTTTTAACAGGCTATTCACCCCCCTCTAGCCATTAGGATCTTTCAAGTGGTATCAGAGCCGAGGCACCGTATTTGAGTGGCTTAACATCCAACGGTGACAAAATAGCATTGAATTTTCATGTCAACAACACCAAGAAGGCGCCACCTTTCAATGGCACCAACTTTGCCTATTGGAAGGTGACGATGACCGCACACCTCAAGTCAATCAATAGAGAAGTGTGGGTCGTGACCGAGAACAAGTTTGAGGTTGCAAATCAAGCGCAACCAACCACGGCCGAAGAGAAGAAGATCTATGCAAATGATCTTGCCGTGAGCGCCTTTCATGAGGCATTCAATGATAGAGTGTTTAAGCAAGTCAAGTCACTCACCATTGCCCATGACATTTGGAAGAAGCTAGAAGAGTGCTATGAGGGCACCGAAGGCGTCAAGCAAGCAAAGGCCTATATCAAGCTTGAGCAATTCAATAGCTTCAAGATGGAAGAAGATGAGAGCGTGCCGGAGATGTTCCACCGCATGCAAGTGTTGGTGAACGATCTCAATGCGCTTGGTGAAGACATCAAGGACAAGACCTTCAACATGAAGTTCTTGAGGCGTTTGCCGGAGAGGTTTGGGATGTTCATCACGGTGCTTGTGAGGACAAACTTGAAGGACTTGACCCCAAACCAATTGCTTGATGAGGTCATGACCGATGACTCCTATAGAGATGACAAGAAAAAGCAAGAACTCATCAACAAGGCAAACAAGAAGGTCAAGGAAGAAGAAAAGAAAGAGGATAAGAAGAGTTTGGCACTCAAGGCAAGCTCTTCATCCAAGGGCAAGAAGAAGAAGGAAGAATCAAGTGATGAAGAGGAATGCACCTCTACAAGTGGGTGTGAAGTGGATGAGCAAATGGCTCTCTTTGTGAGGAGATTGGGAAAGTTTGTGAAGAAGAACTACATCTCCAAGAACAAGATGAAGCAATCATCTAAGAAGAAGACCAAGGATGGCAAGAATGAAGGCAACATGACATGTTTTCGTTGCCATGATGATTGTCACTTGATTGCCGAGTGCCCATATGAAAGTGATGATGAGAAGGGCATCAAAAAGGCAAGAAAGAAGAATGATGCCAAGACTGAGAAGAACAAGCCCAAGAAGAAGAATGAGTCACATGTGGCTACTTGGGATAGTGATGGCTCATCCTCTTCAAGTGATGAAGAAGAGGAGAAGAAGAATAAGAAGAAGGGACAAGCTCACTTGGCTATGCATGACAAGATCTCCCTCTTTAACACTCCTTCTTCATGCTTCATGGCTAAGGCCACTAAGGTACAATCTATCACTAAAGATGATGATGATGATAGTGATAGTGATAGTGATGATGAGGAGCCAACTCACACTAGGGAGGAGTTGCAATCCATGCTTGATGATTGCATTGACATGTTCAAGCAAAGTAGGAAGGAATGCAAGGGCTTGCGTAAGGAAACAAAGAGCCTTAAGCAAGAACTTGATGAGCTTCGGGCATCATATGAGAGTCTAGAGGTAGACCATAAGAAGCTTGAGAAATCTCATTCAAAGTTAGAGAAATCTCATTCCTCTCTACTTGAAGAGCACAAGTTGTGCTTAGTTGAGGACAAGGTTGATACATGCAATGCAAGCATCATGTGTGATATCCTAGTTGATGAATCAACCCCTATATGTGTAGCCTCCACTAGCTCTATCACTAGCATATCCATCTCTAGTGAAGATAATGACAACCCTATGCTTATTCACGAAAATGCTTGTTTAAAGAGGGAAGTAAAGGAGCTCAATCACACCTTGGCTAAGGCTTATGGTGGTGAGGACCGCTTGCTTATGTGCTTGGGTAGCCAAAGGGCATCCTTATGCAAGGAGGGCTTAGGCTATATCCCCAAGAAAGGCAAGGCCGCCCTTGTAACTCACAAGACTCGTTTTGTGAAGAACAATGGTAGCTATTGCAAAGCTTGCAAGCAAGTTGGTCACTTAGAGAAAAAGTGCATGAACAAGAAAACCAATGTCTCTTCCATTAAGCTTGATCATTCATATATGCTTGTGAAGAAGGACAATGGTGTTCGTGCTAGGTACATTGGTACACCATGGGTGGGCTCAAAGAAGAAAGCCATCTGGGTACCAAAGGCCTTGGTGACTAACCTTGAAGGACCCAAAAAGGTTTGGGTACCTAAGAATAATTGATCTCTTTTTATAGGTCAATTACCGTGCTGGAGGAGAGCATTGGATAATGGATAGTGGGTGCACTCAACACATGACTAGGGATTCTCATATGTTCAAGTCAATTAGCATGAAGGGCATTGATGAGTATGAGTCAATCACATTTGGCAATGACAAGAAAGGCAATGTGTTGGGGCTTGGCAAGATTGCAATTACACAAGAGAAGAGTCTATCAAAGGTGTTGCTAGTTGACAATCTTGATTACAACCTCTTGTCGGTTTCTCAACTTTGTGACCTTGGTTACAAATGCATATTCACAAGCCAAGAAGTTGAAGTGGTTAGTGGTGATGGTGCCAATATGATCTTCAAAGGATTTAGATATGGTGATCTCTACCTTGTTGATTTCAAGTCAAAGGAAGCTCAATTGACAACATGTCTACTCTCAAAGGCTAGCAAAGGGTGGTTGTGGCATAGGAGGCTTGGTCATGTTGGGATGAAGCAATTGAACAAGTTAGTGAAGCATGACTTGGTTAGAGGCTTGAGTGATGTCAAGTTTGAGAAGGACAAACCTTGTGGAGCATGTCAAGCCGGCAAGCAACATGGCAATGCACATCCAACCAAGAGCACAATGAGTACAAGCAAGGCATTTGAGTTGCTACACATGGACTTGTTTGGGCCAACAACATACACTAGCATTGGTGGCAACAAGTATGGTTTTGTCATAGTTGATGACTACACTAGATACACATGGGTGTTCTTTTTGCATGACAAAAATGATGTATTTGAGCTTTTCAAGACATTTGTCAAGAGGGTTCAAAATGAATTTGAGACATCCATCAAGAAGATTAGAAGTGACAATGAGAGTGAGTTCAAGAATACAAGAATCGAAGAGTTGTGTGATGAGCTTGGAATTGGACATCGATCAGTTCTCACCAACCTACACTCCTCAATCCAATGGTGTAGTTGAAAGGAAGAATAGAACCTTGATTGAAATGGCAAGATCAATGCTTAGTGAGTACAATGTTAGTCATTCCTTTTGGGCCGAAGCAATCAACACGGCTTGCTATTGTAGCAACCGACTTTATTGCCATGGTATGCTTGGGAAGACACCTTATGAGTTGCTAAATGGAAGGAAGCCCAACATTGGATACTTTAGAGTCTTTGGATGCAAGTGTTATATTCTCAAGAAAGGCACAAGATTTGGGCAAATTTGACAAGAAGTGTGATGAAGGGTTCTTAATTGGATATTCAACCACAAGCAAAGCATATAGAGTTTGGAACTTGGGTAGTGGCAAACTTGAAGAAGTTCATGATGTGGAATTTGATGAAAGCCAAGGCTCTCAAAGTGAAGTTGAAAATCATGATGATGTGAGTGGTTCCAACTTGGAAAATGCAATGAGGAACATGGATGTTGGTGACATTCGGCCAAGGCAAGTTGAAGATGATGATGACACTCCATTGACTACCGCTACCATTGAGATCGATGCAAATGAAGCAAGCACTAGTAGTACTCAAGATGAAGATCAAGAGCAACAAGCTAGTCCAACTACTCATCCTAGTCATCAAGTGCAAGTGATGCAACCATCCAACATTGCAAGAGATCATCCAATTGATCAAATTATCGGTGACATTAATAGTGGAGTGATTACTAGATGAAGATTGTTATCTTTTTGTGCTCACCATGCCTTTGTGTCTCAAGTGGAGCCGGAGAATATTGAGAAGGCACTAAAGAAGGAAGATTGGATTAATGCTATGCATGAAGAGCTCAACAACTTCAAGAGGAATGATATTTGGGAATTGGTGGAAAGGCCAAAGGACTACAATGTGATAGGAACCAAGTGGGTCTTCAAGAACAAGCAAGATCAAGATGGAATTGTGGTTAGAAACAAGGCAAGGCTAGTAGCTCAAGGGTACACTCAAGTAGAGGGTCTTGATTTTGGAGAGACCTATGCACCGGTTGCTAGACTTGAAGTAATTAGAATCTTGCTTGCCTATGCATGTGCACATGACATCAAGCTCTATCAAATGGATGTGAAAAGTGCATTCTTGAATGGCTTCATCAATGAATTGGTATATGTTGAACAACCACCGGGCTTTGAAGATGAGAAGTATCCCAACCATGTGTACAAGTTGAAGAAGGCTTTGTATGGTTTGAAACAAGCACCTAGAGCATGGTATGAGAGGTTGAGAGATTTTCTCCTCTCTAAAGGGTTCAAGATGGGCAAGGTGGACACCACTCTCTTCACCAAGAAGATTGGGAATGACTTGTTTGTGTTGCAAATATATGTTGATGACATTATCTTTGGGTCAACCAACCAAGAGTTTTGTGAAGAGTTTGCTAAGATGATGGCCAATGAGTTTGAAATGTCAATGCTTGGAGAACTCACATTCTTTCTTGGACTTCAAATCAAGCAATTGAAGAATTACACATTCATTAGTCAAGGCAAGTACATCAAAGACATGATCAAGAAGTTTGATCTTCAAGATGCCAAGTCAATGTCCACACCAATGGCAACCAATGGAAGCTTAGACCCCGACCCTAGTGGCAACATGGTTGAACAAAAGAAATATCGGTCCATGATTGGTAGTTTGCTCTATGCAACCGTATCAAGACCGGATATTGCATTTAGTGTGGACATGTGTGCTAGATATCAATCGGATCCTAGAGAGAGTCACCTCAAGGCAACAAAGAGAATTGTGAGGTACTTGAAGGGCACACAAGATGTTGGACTATGGTATCCAAAGGGATCCAAGTTTGATTTGATTGGATATTCGGATTCCGATTATGGAGGGTGCAAGATTAATAAAATGAGCACAAATGGCACATGTCAATTCCTTGGAAGGTCACTAGTGTCATGGTCTTCAAAGAAGCAAAATAGTGTTGCTCTTTCAACCGCCGAAGCCGAATACATAAGTGCGGGAAGTTGTTGCACTCAATTGCTTTGGATGAGGTCAAAATTGAAGGATTTTGGATTAAAATTTGACAAGGTTCCATTGTTTTGTGACAATGAAAGTGCAAGGAAGATGACCCAAAATCCGGTTCAACATCCAAGAACAAAGCACATTGATATAATGCACCACTTCATAAGAGATCATCAATAAAAGGGTGACATTTGTATCATGGGTATTGGCACCGAAGATCAACTAGCCGACATATTCACCAAGCCACTTGATGAGAAAAGGTTTTGCATGCTAAAGGGAGAATTGAACATAATTGACTTCTCCAACTTGAGTTGATGCACCCCACTTATATGACATGCCTCTCCTTCGACAAACCCAAGGTAAAAATTGGTTGTCATGGCATTCATATGTTGCTAAGGACTTGTTAGTGCATCTAGACATCATGCATGTTAATAGGCTCATTCATGGAAAATAAAATAATTTCAATGTATGTGTGGCACCACTATTGCTTTGAATGCTTTCATGAACTAGTGGTGGCATATGACATGTTTATGTGCTTGCAATCCTAGTGTCAACTCTAGAAAATGTGCTAATGATGTGTATTCTAATATGGTGCAAGATAACCCTTATGCATATGAGGTGTGAAAAAGCTTGTCCTTGGTTCAAACTTGAATACATGATTAAGGCAAGTGATCTAGATGAGACCACATGTGATACTTTGATTGACTTGATTTCTCTCATTTATACCTTTTTGGTGATTGTTGACAAAGGGGGAGAAATAAGTCACAAAGATGTTGGAAAGAATCACACAAATAGGGGGAGCAAGCTCATAGACTATTTGTGCATTTGTATGTGCATGAACATAATGAAATATTGCATTGTGCAATCTAAATTCAATATTCATGATTGCTTGGTGTATGCTAGTTTTTTTGAAAAATTGTTTGATGATTGACCAACTAGCATGCATAGGATGTATCTAGACAAAGCTCTCATTTTAGCCTATAATGTTGATCTCATGGGGTATGTTGAGCTTTTGATGATTGTCTAGTTACATTGATGCTAAGGACTCCAATGGTTTCACGCTTCAAAGGTCCGAATTCTAGAACCTTAGCATCTCCTTTGGTATTAGTGTCTCTCCCCAAGATTTCTATCCAACATATGTGCCAAATTGATCTAAACACATTGAAGCACATATATAGGGGGGCTACTACTACCAAAACCAAACCTTAAAATGTTTGTCCAATCTATGATTCATGATCAAAATGCTATGGACAAGCAATTCAAGTTCAATTGAATTTTATTTCATATCTTTGTGATTTTGGTTGTCATCAATTACCAAAAAGGGGGAGATTGAAATCTCTATGTTTGGTTTTGGAAATTGATGACACACTTGTGGTACTAATCCTTTGCTCTAAGTGTGACTTATGAGATAGGATTAGATGGATGACGTGAAGCATGATGATCATAAACATGGACGATGATGGTGGACATGATGGATCGTCAAGCTCGGTGATCGGCTTGAGAGGAACCCGGGAGATCAAGGCAAAGGTATCTTGATAGGGTTTTCCTTTCGGTGATCAAGACACGATAGAGCGTGTGATCACATTATAGGATAGATAGCCGACTATCAAGAGGGGATGCCGCGACAATCCTTTAGTGAAGTGCTTCTAGGTCCAATTGACTTGCATATGCATTTAGGATTGAGAGCACTAACTTCGTTCTTGTCTAACCGATCGCGACATGCTAACACTTGTGCTCACGGGACACACTCGAAGTGTTGGCAACTCAAGACAAGAAGCGAAACTTGAAAAGATGGAAAGACGACGACGCAATGATGAAGAGGAACTTTTTCTCTACTTGCCGGGTTATTTGGGCGGCTGGGCGCTGGCGCGCCAGCGCGATGTAAAAGTTCAAATCTGCGGCGTCCGACAGCGTCCGGCGAGCGCGACGCGGTCGAATCCCAGCCCGCAGCGTCCGGCACTATGTAAGAAAAGGCCTCTGATCGCGAGTTGAGGGCTTCTACGATCGCGCGGCGTCGCCCATTAGGGTCTCTAAATGTCGACTTCTGAGACTGTCCCGTAGCGGCGTGCGCAGAACGGGCTTTAATACTGAGGCGGATTTCGTGCGTCTCAAACTTCCCGTCTGTAGTGAGCCTTTCTTATACACGCGCCATGGAACGCCACGTGTCTGGGGTTTTTCGATCGTGGTCTACGGTATCTGAGACATAATTGTCTAAGATGTGGCGTACCTCTGGAAACGTCACGGACTCGCGGCATCGATGACCGTACGCGCCCAAAAGTAGTGACTCCACGAAGCGGTATGCGATCGTAACGAGTTCGAATGTGCGGACGCATACACAATAAGGCGTCTATGCCACTAACGCACACCGACAGGCGCTTGTATGCATCGCGCGCCTCTAAGCATTATCCATTCACGGACACCCGATCACTATAAGGGTGCGTAAACCGTTATTCAAATACGAGACCCGTGTGGAACGCGGCCGATCGTGATATCTTCGTACTTACAGGCGCTGTGGTACACGCGTGCGTGTCGCCTCTGAGCTACTGACGCAGTTAGATCGCTCGATCGTAACTACACTCCAGTTCCACGAGACACTTGTTTTGTACTACCGTCGTGAACCTTAATGCACTTTCGAGGCGCTTCCGTGGGTCGTTCGGCGTAACTCGTACAGAACTACGATCGCATGTTTAAAACGATCGTCCGCAATGTGCCCCCGTGTTCTGACGGTTGTTAAATAGGTGTCGAGGAAGTAACACACGAGCTACGACGCGCGTTTTAGTAAGCTCGTCTGCGTTCCTTTCCAGCTATTACAGACGTTCTTTCGTAACCACGTCTGTGGGATTTAGTCGTTTTTACAGACGACCGTTTTGATTCTGCACGACTGTAAACGTTACGTATTTTCAGACGCTTGTTCGGTGTTTCAGACGTTTCTTCGGTTACGCGACAGACATTTAGTACGAAACCTACATGCGGCGCATCGGCGGTGCGTGGTCCGTACATATATAATAGACCGTTTCAACTATGCAGCAGAAATTGAAAATGGTAGACACTGGCAAACACAAATAATACAGATGGACAGGTCCGATCACAAACAAATGGCAGACGGCAGCAGCATTGCAAATTCAGGTGTATCTCAGATTGTTCACACAGATGTACCCGGTTCTTCAGGGCACGCCACAGATTGTTCACAACACAAATAACACAGTTCACATGCATGTATCCAGCTTTGATCGTCATGCGGCAAAGGGAAAACAAGAATACGTTCACATGCATGTATCCACGATCGTCATGCGGCAAAGGGAAGGGAAAGAATCAACTCACGGTTTATTTTAAACGAAATGCTCGCCTTCGGGGCTGATGACATGTTCCATAAGAAACTTGGCCATCTTCTCTCTAATATCCTCCAAATTGATGGAATCTCCCGTCAAGTCAAAATCCTAATACAAAAAAAAAAGGTAGGCGTAAGTGTTTGTGTACACATGGTCTATATTGCCAAACAAAGGTAGGCACAAGATGGAACTGCACGCCGAAGTTACCTCGTGGCGATCCAAATGAACTTGTTTCATCGCAGCCATCAAGTGGTGCACCGTGTAGAACCCACATGTCTTGTTATCGGTTTTGCGATGTGCTTTGCAATCATATGAAGAAATTCGATAAATCTCAAAGGCCCAATATTTGTGTTCCCAATATTTGCAAACATATATTCTCAAAAAAAAAAATATCTGCAAACAGTAAAAGCAACTAGATTGAGTACAGATTGCAAGAACAAAAAAGAAAGTAGTAGCGTAGATTTGCCACCTTCTCATTTGAAAGTTGTTTTTTTTTTAATAAAAAAATATAGCAAGCAATCCTTAAACCTCAGAGAGGACATGAATTCACCCTTTAAGATACATCTCTGCACATCATTCAGAGAGGTCTACTTGTAGTCCATACATTTGTAGAGAGGGGACATGATGTACCTGGTTGTGGATGCCTGACCGTGGGCATGTTTAGGGATGGCATGGCCGCATGAAATAAAAACTGGGGTTTGGTAATTTCAGTCGAAGTTAAGTAAATTTGAAAATAAATCAAAGGGACATTTGCTTGGTCACATGAGCAATAATGCACCAAATTAATTCAAGTGGAAACCTTAGCTACATAGGCATACTAAATTTTTACAGGAAGTGAGTCATGAATCTACCGAAAAGAATATGGAAGGAATGAATGGTTCGTAGCCAAACTAATTAGTTGTTGTCCTAGAAGAGAAATAGATAGCATGCAGCACCATACAAACAATTAGAGGTTGAGGACATGCAGTTTGTGGATTCGAGCCTTAGGGCATCTGAGACCCTAGAGGAAGAACCTTGTCTTGACGGTGGGGGTTGGAGGGCACCAGGCAGGAACAAGGCAGGGGACGCGTACCTGGAATCGTTGGAGGCCATCGCCGGTGACGACGTCCACCTGCAAGCACGTGCGCGCACGCCGAGGAGTGTACGACGATCAGTGCCTGGGTGATAATAAGTTGACAGCTCTTCATCTGCTGCTTGCTGGTCTGGCAGCAGACTGAAATTTGCATGCCTACAAAGAAGTGAGTACAAAGCAAACGTTCCACCTGTATAACACATTAATTTTGATAAGGTAACATAATAACATGTGTGCCGAAGAAAGAAACATTCACTAGATACCTAAACAAAGCTACTGTTACTCTGTTAGACAACCTTTTTTTTAAGAATCGGCTGCTAGACAACTTTTTTTTTAGAATCAACTACTAGAAAGCTGAGCAAACATTCTTGTTGGGCAAAAAGTTTGGCATGTCCTAAGCTAATGTGTTTTCTTGAGATTCAAGAAAAAAGTGCAAAACAAGCTTAAACTACAGCATATGAATTTCAAAAAGAAAAACAGTTACACAACTCAGACAGCGCAGGAAGTCATCAATAACACAATATATTGCAATTAAGTTGCTTACCTTCCCCATTATCGTCCGCACCCAAGACCCAAGACAATTATGACATACTTGAGGAAAGGAATAATTGTAAAGGTCCAAATCACCAGAGAAAACAACTCAAAGATTGTTGTCTCATCAAGGTAACCGTTCAATCTCCCGAACAATGAGTTTCTGTAGATATACAAAGGCGATGTACTCAAGTCTCCATACACCACACTGAAGCTCTGGAACGCTAGGAGGGGAGAGTTCTGCAGTAACGTTTCCACTCAACCTGCAAAATTAAACAAACAACCATAAGCGTGTCGGTTGTAAGTAGCAGCTGCTACGGCAGCAATTTTAGAGAGATAAGAAGACGTCTTCTATTTTGTGTAATGTATGTAGAAGATGAGAAATTCCTAATGAAATGTTTCAGTGCAAACTGCAGAGTATAACATGAAAGTTGACAGAAAACACCTATATGCTATTGCAGCAATTTTAGAGAGTTAAAGAAGACGTCTTCTTTCAACAAAGGAAAGTGGCTTTTCTGGATTTATACTAGTTGTGAAGCTATCAACTACGTTGGGACTACCAGGAGATATAACCTTCGTGAAGGGAAAGACCCTGCTGCAATACTGTCATTTAATATTCAACGCCAATCTAATTCTCCACGTTTCTTCTATGAAGTACAATTGTGTTTATAATCAAAAATAGTTTATGTACTAACCTATCACTCATGCTTAATATACAGGACAATGTTCAAATCATAAAAAATTGCTTTACTATATAAATATATGTATTACAATTCAAATAAAGATTGCAAAACTACACGGTGTAACTCCAGTAATTTTGATAAGTAGAGACACAAAAGTTGAAATATTACTGCTAGCTGATTACTTAAAAGACCAAACTCTAATGAATGGAGTGAGAGTTCGTTACTTTCATATTAATGGGGATCACTGTATGTCTAAACCAACTGCTCAGTTCTGCTAAGCTAATGCACGATCTTTTAAGCAATAGTAATTTGTATAACTTAACTCTTTAGAACAATAAAAAAGAAATTCAGAGGGTACATGTACATCTTTGCATAGTACAAGCAGACCAAATTTGTTATCAGAAGCTAAATATGCAAGTGATATTTCTTTGTAAAGAATATTCAGTTGTAGGCCAAACATACTATATTACAGCAGATAACATGTACCATTGTTAGAGTAGAAGCTCAATTTCCAAACACAAGCAAGATCACCTTGAATATTCTCTTTCCCGGCTCTCAGGTACATAGTACACTCCTGGCTCATCGATCTGCATATCAGCATTTGAAAATCTCTGGAAATCTTTCTGCTGTCCTTGCCTCTTTTAGTAATCCCTGTCTCAGTGTCAGATGGAGGTCCCTGGCTCTGCACCAACCATCAAGCCAAAGGTGGAGCCTCGCTAGGAGGACGAGGAGCCTCCATTGCCGCCGTTTGAAGATTCATCAGATGACTCGGAGGTGACCCCGCTGTCCGGCGACAACCCCTACTTCACCAGCGTCATGTGCAAGTGATTAGTGTACAGTGATTCAGTGCAAATGCATGGAGTAGTAATGACTCCTGGATTCGATCTATTAAATGTCTATCTTCAACTTTTAGTAAGTTTATCATTAGTGTAAATACATATATATGTTATCTACTGATCCCTGGTGTCTGATCCTGTCAGGAAACTAAGATAACTGACCAACAAGACAAAGCAAAATAAAAGATATGGGCATTGTATCCACAATTTGCAGTGGACAAAAAAACAATACACATGAACAGAACCATGGAGGACCTGGAGCACGATGTCGCATACCTATATGTGCTCAAGGCGTTTGAGGCCGCCAGTGGCTGAAGACGACGAGTTCCTCGATGCAGCAGCCGCAGAATCTCGGGAGTAGATTGCTTCAACACAGCATCAACTGGAATTGCACAGGATTTGTTGGAATCCGCTCCTCCAGCTCGAATCGAACTCCAATCCGCTCCTCCAGCTCGAATCGAACTCCACCTCCCACAAATCCGCCCAAAATCGAGATGAAATTCGCGAGGATTCTGCCCAAATCGAGAACAAATCGAGCTATAAATCCAAAATACACCAAATCGACAACAACACGGGGACGAATCCGCACCAAAAATTATAAAACCTGAGGGGAAACACGGTGAACCCTCACCTCTAAGTCCCCGTCGAGGGAGAGAAGCGGCAAGGGCGATGGCGCAACAGCGAGCAACCTCGACTCCGTGGCGAGACGAGGCCTGGGCGCCGGAACTGAAGCGACGGCGCGCGACCGTGCCGGAGCTGGAGCGCGCAACCGCGACTTGGTGGCGAGACGAATCGAGGCCTGGATGCCAGATCTGAAGCGGCGGCGCGCGACCGTGCCCGGCTTGGAGGGATTCGCCTTCTCTGTGCGCGCGCGCAGCGAGTGGCCTGAAGAGGGAGCACGCTATTCGCGGCGAGGGCCACACCGGCCGGAGGGGAGGGTCCGTATTTGGGCAGAGAAGCAACTCCGGCGAGGGCTTTCCGGATGCGCGTCGAGCAGAGAGAAATGAGAATGGGAAAGGGAACGGTCGTCGGGTGGGCGGTCAGGGGCGTTTCACTGTTTTTTCAAAAGTGCGCGTCGTACCACGACCCGGATGGGGGCCAAGGAAGGGAGTAGATAACAGTAGAGCCCAGACTAGAGCCATCATAGAGGCGTGCGCCGTTTCTGAAGCAGCGGGCGTGCGCCAAATAAGGATTGGGCATACTCGACGGGATTTGTTCGCGCGTGGGACTCGTCTGATTAAATCAAACGCGTCGGTCAAGAAGCTTCGACGCCAAGGCTTTGCATAGGAGAAGTTTTGAGTCCGTATATTGTAATATTCCTTGCAGTTTAGATATCCTATTTTTAGGCAAGTTTAGTCGGTTTAGAAGTAAAGTCCAACTTGTACACGGCGAGCTGGCTTTGCACGTGTATCGCCCGAAGGCGGGCAGCCCTATAAATATAGAGGGTCACGGCAATTGTAAAGAAAATCTACCAAATCAATACAACAAACCCGGCTCCGTGCCTTGGCTCCGGCCACCCTTAGAGTCCAGTCGTGTTGTCGATCTACTGCGAGAGGATTCATCGACCCGTCGACCTCCGTAAGTACCGGCAACCTTGCACCATGTCTAGTATCGTCAGGCGGATTAAGATTATTGCAAGTAGTCTTGTTCACGCTTAGTATCGTCAGCGGATTTAAGCTATCGGGGGCAAGAGGGTTCTTTTGTCGATCATGAGCCATCAGGTGAGCTAAGGTCGGCTAAGAACTAGTTATCGGCTTCATTAGATTTTGGCAAGATCTAATGAATTCATTAAGTTACCACGTATTGCAATGCTTTTATTTATTATTTAATTATGTTTGCACACACTTTTTGCCCAATTTAGATTGAAAGGTCTCGGCTTTATCTTATCATAGATCTAGTTGCTTTTAGTGCTTTCATTGTTTATCTTCTTGTGCTACTAGATCTATCTGTTTATCATAGACGAGATAGATCAATCTAAGTTGTCACATGTTGTGGGTTCCTATACGTTTAGATCTTGACAGGACTATATCATCCGGTGGATATAGATCTTTGGGTTACTTCTAGAGCTAGTCATCCGGTGGACTAGAGATCGCTTTTTAATCGATAGGTTTTTACGTATGAGTTCCTTCTTCATGGACCCGATTCGGCAAGCTTGCCGAACACGGTTACGCTTTCACGTGTAATGAATATCTATAATATTAGTTATGATTTACCTTCCTTATTTATAATGTTGTCAATTAATTCGATCTATGCAATAGAACTTTACGATAGCACATCATGATGATCGACTTTATTTGTTCAAACATGTCTTTTATGATCATTCTAAGAATCTGTTACCACATTACATCCTTATATATGCTTACCGAATGCATTCATTATTTGTTGACAGATAGCTCTCATAGCTATATGTCTTTACATCCGCCTTAGAGCCATACATGCGGAACTGTCTTGGTCTCACCGGGCATGTTCCGGATCTCACGTTTACCTCCTTGTCAATTAACAGGTCAAATTGATCGCACGCCTTCGGATCAAGACACTCGGGCGGTCGAGTAAAGCCAGCTATTCCGGCTTGTCAGTGTGTGCGGCGCAGGGAGCAGGATTTTTGTGCCTACAGAGGTTTGTTTCGCCTAAGTTTGGCAGATTTTTGTAATAAGTCAGTGAATCAGATTTGTGACACAATTAATGATAATTTGAGTGTTTGGCATTCTCGTTTGTGTCATGTGAATTTTGGTGTCACATCTATCTAGCTTGCAGTTAATTCTAGATGTGAATTTTGGTGAGGTTGCAGTTAATTCTAGATTTCACCATTACCAAAGGTTCTAAGTGTCATAATTGTGTGCAATCTAAGCAACCTCGAAAGCCTCACAAGGCAGTGGAGGAGAGGCTCTTGGCACCTCTAGAACTCATACATTCTGATCTATGTGAGATGAATGGTGTGTGGAAAGATGTCTTGTTATCACTTATCAGTTTTGCAACAAATCTCCTCTTCCCATGGCAGTTACCAGAGATGGTTAAGTAGATTCATCCGCTCCTTGGTTAGAGAGCAAATCCAGAGGTAATGCGATCTATACTATCTGAGGTAGCCAGGTGATAGAAGAAAGAGGAGGAAAGTCCTACTCGGTTTGGTCTGGACAAGGAGTGAGATCAGTGACCGGAGTTCCTTAGTTCAACATGCAACTTGATGACGTCGTTGGATCGGGAATCGGCAATCAACCAGATCAGGCGCACTGAATGTCGTCAAAGGAGACGATGATCGACAAGGTTGACATAATCGATCTAAAAGTCGGCAAAGAGCTGGTATGTTTGGATCGGATAGAGCCCGAGGAAGAAGACGATCAGCAGGTGGAGTCAAAGATTCGATACCGATCCACAAGTTGCGTCGGATAAGTTTGGCACTCCGAAGCAAAAAGCTGATTGATTCTAATATTACATCCAGCAGGGAGTCTATCTTGGACGTTATCGAACCAAAGGTGAAGCTTGAGCAAAGTTATTGTCATGCCATCACGGGGGGTTAGCATTGAGAAAATCCCGGAGATAAGCATGCTCGGCATCATGACCGACCAAGTCAATTGCGCTCGGGGGCCCGAGCTTTGTCGCGCATAAGTCTACACCTGCCGGCGTATCTTTATCTTCTATGGCACACTCAGCATCATGCATCTTCGTCTCCATGATGTTTCTCGGGGTACCTCGATAGATTGAGCAGATATTTTGCCCCTGCGCCGCCGGCTAAAAGTTCTTAGCAGTTATTGTTGGTGGAATCATGGCGGGGAAAGCGGCGCGACCGTCGAGGGAAATCGGGAGGATATGCACCTTGAGGAAACAAGAAGGAAAAGAAAGCCAACCGGGCGTCGGGGTCAAGTTGGCTCATAGAGGACATATACATGTTTTGCATGCTCAGCTACTTGAGCACCTCCAGTGTGCTGCAAAAAGCGAACCGTGCCGAGATGAAGTCGAACCATACACACTGTGAGTGCCGAACCGTTGCTGTCCGTACAAAATTCGACGCTCAAACTTGGTTCGACTCTTGCGAATAAAAAAAGAATATCTGAGCAGTGGCAGGTTGGTGTCGATTATCGTAGAGGAATGGAAAAGTGAAGTCGTGCTCTCGGCTGGGACCCCCACTACAACTGCAGCTCAGCCTTGTGCCGACCGCACGGTTCGCTCTCACACTAGAGCATGCGAACCAAGTTTTGTGTTCGGCCGGGCGTCATTCGCACGGTTCGCTCTCACACTAGAGATGCCGTGCTCATGCAAAGTATGGCCAATTAATATATTCGGCCACCTTTTTGATAAGAAAAATCATTGAAGAAGCATCCTGTTAAAGGTCACCAAGGTCACCAGATGTACTACGTGATGCACCAAGAGCAGATGTCGGCTGAGCATGATCTATTGTACAGCCGAGCATATGTATATATGTATATGTTGTTCTCGGCTAAAAGGAATACATGAGAGAACGAGAGGAGTTTCATTAGGACGGTCCTTTCTTCGACATTCTTTGGAATGAAGGCTTGAAGCTCGCCGCTAGGAACAATTGCCCCGAATGCAAAGTGAGCAATACCACGGTACAGACAGGCACGAGTCAACCGTCCCATCCAAGAAAGGCGGGGGCATGTTTCCCGAGGAGGATGATCGGCGCCTAAAAATTGAAAGACAGCAAACCTCATGCCAGTAAGAGAATTGCCGATCAAGCATGGGCTGATGTTGAGGATTCTGAAGATGATCTGGACTCTCCTTAGGAATATGTGTGGCAAAAGGGTCAGTGGTGCCCTCCTGGTCTGAGGAAAAGTCAGAACGAGAAGAGTCCAACGCCTCAGGAACAGGGGGCTTAAGGAAGCAACAGCCGAACACAAACAGGTATGGAGCCCAAAGAAGAAAACTCAAGAAGCCAGTCACTCGGCAGAAGAGTATTCGGCAAGTGGGCGTTTGGCAGATGTTAGCATGGTCTTCTACATTCCAATAGAGTTCGCGGCTCCTTCAGAACAAGCTGTTGTGGATCCAGAGGGAGAAGATGCCTACTCAGATGAAGAGGCTTACTCTGATTTCGATAACAAAGAGATGATTGACCTCCTAGGACAGTTGGCTCTTTCAAGACAAGCTGTGTTTGACAGACCTAGGAAGCTTAACCATCTAAAGCCTCTTTACTTGAAAGGATTCGTCAATGGAAAGCCCCTAACTCACATGTTCGTTGACGGAGGAGCTGCTATCAATATCATGCCTTATACAACTTTTAGGAAGCTGGGGATGGCTAAGGAGGATTTGCTAAAGACGAACATTATACTTAGAGATTTTGCTGGCAATCCTTTAGACACCTACGGAGCCGTTCACGTTGAGTTGATGATCGGCTTGAAAACTTTGATCACTACTTTCTTTGTGGTCGATAGTAAGGGATCCTACAGCTTGCTCCTTGGAAGGGAGTGGATCCATGCTAATTGCTGCGTTCCATCTACCATGCATCAAGTCCTTATCCAGTGGAACGGTGATGACGTTTAGGTAATTCAAGCCGATGACTCAGTGAGTGTCGCTGCTACCAAACCATCGTTCTGGGAATATGATGGTGTGGAGTGCTTCTCACGAAGAGAATGGAATGAAGGTCCTGTCAATACTTGCTACAAGGATCAACAGCCGATTGAGGTAGTCGGCTCTCATAGTAATTTTTTAGCTTAAAGCATGAATTATGTTGGCCAAATGGATTGATGTAAGTCAAATTTAGGCCGGCGTGTGAGATTAAGCAATTTGTAGAATATTTTCTTACTTCATGATAGCCGATGGAAAAGGAATGCCATGTGCGTAGGAAGCTAACAGAAGATTCGGAAGATCAGCATGGCCTGACTATCACATTCAGATTGAGTCGGTTATTTTAACTTCTGGGCACCTAGCAAACAGTTGATGGACCATGAATCGGCTGTACATTTGGAGAATAATTTGATGATCTACTTCGTCCATAGCAAATGGAGACTCCGAGAGCTGCTCTGAGAAGCATCCCTTGCCTATCAAAGAAGACAATGCAGATAGTTAATAGCAGACAAAAAATCAGAACGGATCTGAAACAGCCGATCATTTGCAAAGAACATGTGTGATCGGCTCAAATATTTTTAACCGAGACGTCGTATTCGGCGAAGACATCCCTGATGAGAACAAGAAGGAAGCCAGCAAGTCATTGATCACGCCGCCGTGAAGGACTGGACTCAGCACACATGCACATTGCACGACCTCAAGCAATCAATCATGAGGAGGACAAGATGAATGAATTCCCTTGGCTCCTTCGTCTTCGACATTGGTTCGTGCAACTCTCTTCTTATTTCTTCCAACAGTTTTAAAGTTTGAAATTAATATTAACAATGCAGAACTGTTGAATGAAATTAGATCTTGAAAATATTCCATTCTAAATGTGATATAAATGTTTCGTTCATCCATTGTTGAAATGATAAATAGATGCTCTGTTTCATGTTTCACCTGTGTCTAGTTTATAACTTTAATCTCTTTAAGATTTGGGTTTAGTGGTTATAAGATTTGTCCTGAAATCTTTCAAACTTGTGGGTTGCATGAAGTTTGAGCTTTGTCTAGAGTGGTCGCGAAATCTGAATGGAAATAGAATTTGCTATGACATTGTTCTAAGAGATACTTGAGATCCGGAGAATTTTATAAAATAATAAAATAAAATTTGCTTGATGTCATATTGAGCTTTGTCGAACTGTTGTGACCGCTAGTGAGATTATAGTCATATTCCCAAGATCAAGAATCACATACACGTTATAAATAATAAATTCCTTGATGAGGCATGGACATTCTCTCTTTGATTAGAATAAGATATGAGGCTATTCTAAAAAATATATTATGCAGAAAAAACGACGAACACGTGTTCGCCAAGATTAAAACAATGGGTACTCTGATGCCCGCCCTAAAGAAAAAATGACGGTCACGTGATCGCCGAATAAAAATGAAAAGATGGCCGAAGGCCCAATAGCCTCATAGTTTTAAAATGATTAGAGAATGACATGTATAAGGAAAATAAAAATACAAAAATATTCACTTACACTCCTTGATCTAAGTATATGGCTTGTATCTCCTTATGGTTCAGTTTTGACTTTGCAATATTATGTGATACAATTTTATATGATGATAAAGTAAAAAGTAAATGAATAAAAACTCCGGAAGGAAAGTGATCAAAGGATGAAAGATAAGCAATTCTTTGGCTATTCTATTTTGCAATCGCTTGAGGACTTAGCACAAACTAAAAGCCCCATGGTTGAAGAGATAGATGGATGAGTAAAGTACCATTTTATTCAAATTTTTGAAGAGATTTAAGTTATAGGCATGATACTCTTGAAATGTGATTGGCATTGCAGCATCACTTGATCAACAAAAACGGGTAGGATTATAACATTTATACGCATATGCTTTTGCTGCTGACCTGTTTCCACATGTATTGGAGAGTTATTATTTTACAGGACTTGCGCACAGAAGTGTGGGAATATGGTGGAAGCTGTTCTTTCCATGTAAGCATATTTCAAGGGGACAAGAGACCCACTGGCAATGATAATGCATCAAGGGAAGACAGCTGGATCAAAATAAGTTCGAAGCATGAAAATTCATACTCGAACTTGGGGGCCTATGTTAACACCAGATTTTGGTCAATGAAGATTTAGCCCTTAAATCGTGGTGAACGGAGATTGCCGACTTAAAGGAAAGAAAGAGCATTCGGATTACAGGATCAAGTTATCTAGTGTGCCCATGCATGACGGCCAATTACTATATTTGGCCACATCTATTTCCGTGCAGTTGATATATGGATATATGTTATTGAGCGATGGAGTCCATGCATGAAGAGAAAGGAAGCCAATCTGGGTATATATATATATCTATATGCATGAGCTGATCGGGTCACGTATGAAGCTAAAAGCAATGCCGGTCTCCTAGATTCGGCCACGTCAGGGCGCCAAGAGCACGTATCATGTACGTACGTGTGCAAAGTCGGATGGATGCCATACTGGATTTGTTCGGGCGTGGGACTCGTACGGATTAAATCAGAAACGCGTCGGTCAAGAAGCTTCGACGCCAAGGCTTTGCATAGGAGAAGTTTTGAGTCCGTATATTGTAATATTCCTTGCAGTTTAGATATCCTATTTTTAGGCAAGTTTAGTCGGTTTAGAAGTAAAGTCCAACTTGTACACGCGAGTTGGCCTGTACGTGTATCGCCGAAGGCCAGGCAGTCCTATAAATATAGAGGGTCACGGCAATTGTAAAGAAAATCTACCAAATCAATACAACAAACCCGGCTCCGTGCCTTGGCTCCGGCCACCCTTCGAGTCCAGTCGTGTCGTCGATCAACTGCGAGAGGATTCATCGACCCGTCGACCTCCGTAAGAACCGGCAACCTTGCACCCCGTCTAGTATCGTCGGGCGGATTTAGATTATTGCAAGTAGTCTTGTTCACGCTTAGTATCGTCGAGGCGGATTTAAGCTATCGGGGGCAAGAGGGTTCTTTTGTCGATCATGAGCCATCCGGTGGGCTAAGGTCCGGCTAAGAACTAGTTATCGGCTTCATTAGATTTTGGCAAGATCTAATGAATTCATTAAGTTACCACGTGTTGCAATGCTTTTATTTATTATTTAATTATGTTTGCACACACTTTTTGCCCAATTTAGATTGAAAGGTCTCGGCTTTATCTTATCATAGATCTAGTTGCTTTTAGTGCTTTCATTGTTTATCTTCTTGTGCTACTAGATATATCTGTTTATCATAGCCGAGATAGATCAATCTAAGTTGTCACATGTTGTGGGTTCCTATACGTTTAGATCTTGACAGGACTATATCATCCGGTGGATATAGATCTTTGGGTTACTTCTAGAGCTAGTCATCCGGTGGACTAGAGATCAGTTTAATCTGATAGGTTTTTACGTATGAGTTCCTTCTTCATGGACCCCGATTCGGCAAGCTTGCCGAACACGGTTACGCTTTCACGTGTAATGAATATCTATAATATTAGTTATGATTTACCTTCCTTATTTATAATGTTGTCAATTAATTCGATCTATGCAATAGAGCTTTACGATAGCACATCATGATGATCGACTTTATTTGTTCAAACATGTCTTTTATGATCATTCGGCAACTGTTACCACATTACATCCTTATATATGCTTACCGAATGCATTCATTATTTGTTGACAGATAGCTCTCA
Source organism: Hyparrhenia diplandra (assembly GCA_015847255.1). Lineage (NCBI taxonomy): Eukaryota > Viridiplantae > Streptophyta > Magnoliopsida > Poales > Poaceae > Hyparrhenia > Hyparrhenia diplandra. Next base: position 83,452 of record JADLZK010011314.1, read on the forward strand.
TAGCTATATGTCTTTACATCTGGCCTTAGAGCCATACATGCGGAACTGTCTTGGTCTCACCGGCATGTTCAGATCTCACGTTTACCTCCTTGTCAAATAACAGGTCAAATTGGTCGGCACGCCCGGATCAAGACACTTTCGGGGCGGTCGAGTAAAGCCGGCTATTCCGGCTTGTCGGTGTGTGCGGCGCGAGGAGCAGGATTTTTGTGCCTACGAGAGGTTTGTTTCGCCTAAGTTTGGCGATTTTTGTAATAAGTCGGTGAATCTGATTTATGACACAATTAATGATAATTCGAGTGTTTGGCATTCTCGTTTGTGTCATGTGAATTTTGGTGTCACATCTATCTAGCTTGCGTTAATTCTAGATGTGAATTTTGGTGAGATTGCGATTAATTCTAGATTTCACCATTACCAAAGGTTCTAAGTGTCATAATTGTGTGCAATCTAAGCAACCTCGAAAGCCTCACAAGGCGGTGGAGGAGAGGCTCTTGGCACCTCTAGAACTCATACATTCTGATCTATGTGAGATGAATGGTGTGTGGAAAGATGTCTTGTTATCACTTATCAGTTTTGCAACTAGGCATTGCAAACATATGAAACACATGTCTTGTTATCACTTATCGGTTTTGCAACGAGCACTTCGCAAACATATGAAACACATGTTAGAATTTATATATGAATAGTTCCCCTAAAATTCATATGAAGAAATTCTGATAAATCTCAAAGGCCCAATATCTGCGTTCCCTAATGGGCTTTATTGTTTCAGCCCATGAGTAAAGGTGCGAGGTGCGATATCAATTAGTATCATATTCTTTGGTTGATGTGGAGGTAGGGAGTTTTACGCCCTATATATCTGTACCAAGCCCCATTTGGGATTAGACAACACCACAACTATAATTGGGAGTTTCAATTAGAAAATCCTAAAGGGCGTACCCAGCGCCGTAGGCTCCCGCACTGCGCGAGGTCTGGGGAAGGGTATTTTAGCGCCAAGCCTTACCCGCACCATGTGCAATATGCGGAGCCTGTTGCTTGAACCCGGGACCTTCCGGTTACATGCGGTAGACCACTTGCACCAGGCCAGCCCTTCCAATTAGAAAATCCTAAAGTAGTAAAAATAATATTTTCCTTTTCCCGCTACTGCGCTGCATAGTCTCTCCATCCCGTCTGTCGAATAAGGTTTTTGGGAAGCGCTCTTCGCGTGACTGCTCCCAAATCTTCCACGGCAGTTTCTCTTCATCAGTCCGTCATCCCGTCGTCATAAGGCTTGCGCATGGGATCAGCAACAAGGAACACTCATCGACTAAGCTTACGCGATCATCGTGCGCATCAACACCACCGGTACTTCTACATCGGCGGGTATTACATACGTGTTCTAATCTTATTGTTCATCATGTTCAATCTGTCTGGTGTCTGGTCAGCCTGGGCACATTTTCACCGAAAACCGAACACCGAACCGAACCGAACCTAAACCGAACCGAAATATCGGTTTTTCGGTTCCTCGGTTCGGTTTCGGTTTCTGATTTCATCCACTTCGGTGCTCGGTGTCGGCTTCGGTTCCGGCGTCGAGCAAAACCGAGGAACCGAGCAACCAAAGTTGCATGCTATCGTAGGATTTCTGGCAGAAAAAATCGCCCCTAGTCCTGTTATTCGGCCCATCTCAGAGTTGGCCCAACTAGCGACCCAACTCAAACTCCACCCACCAGACCCTAATCCTACTAGCTGCATCCCATCCCGGCTCCCACCCCGACACCCCGTGGTGGCGGCTCCCCCGCCTCGTGCGAATTGGCGCGCGAGCGAGGTCGAGGCGCGGGCGCGGCGGCAAAGCACGAGGCAGGTCGTGGCGCCGAGTGGCGGCGCAAGGCGAGGTCGCGCGCGGCGGGCGGCGCCGAGTGGAAGACGAGGTTACGGCGGCGTCGCGCCGCGACCGCAAGGCGAGCTCGGCCGTTTAGCGTCAGCGAGGGCGACGCCGAAGCAAGCTCGACGCGATTGACTTTCGGCGGCGCATGCGGCGAACTCGTGGATTTCTTCTCCCTTTTCGGCTTTTCTCTTGATTTTTTCGTTGTTCTTCTCGCTTTGGTTTGTTCGTTTAACCAAAAACCGAACCGATAAAACCGAAACCGAACTCGCCGGTTTTTCATTCTATCATACACCGATCGGTTGCCAATCTTTGAAAACCGAAGTTTATGGAAACCGAATAAACCGAATCGATTTTTCGGTTAAAACCGAATGCCCAAACCGAGTGTCTCAAACGCTATGTTTACATCGTTGCCATGATCATGCTTTCTTATATACTCTTGGATCATGTCATGCTTTCGCTATATGCTTTTAGATCATGATATGCTTTGTTATACGATGCTAAGTCATGCTAGTATGATACACATGTTTACACTAGTTGTTATGATCATGTTGAATCATGCTATGATCTTCACATGCTTTTTGTGTTATGCTAGTATGCTTCACATGCTTAATCTAGTGGTTATTCATTGAATGGAAACGGAGGCGCACAACTTCAAGTGAAGCACTACTTACTTTCGTATATTTGGGGTTAACTAAAAACTTTTGTGTCCTCGTCACCTCCTTAGCCGTGGGATTGAAAACACGCTCAAGAAGCCTACACATGAGTAAAATGCAAAATGTCACATTCTTTTTTTATTTTTAGTAACATAATTAAGAAAAAAAATGCCGGGTCGGTTGTAGGTTAGGAAACACTCCTTTGTTTTATTGCGAGTTTTCAACGGATGAGTATCTCGAATTCAAGCCGGGCGCGAGAGTCAACGAAATAAACCCTGCTCCACTTGATAGCAATGACAACAAAGCAATCCGGTGTCCACCGGGGTTATGCGCGAACATGACAAAATCCTTGTCAAGATGTTTCCTTAGGCCCCATTCTAGATATGTCATGCCCGTCTTTGCCGGGCCCGCCGCTCAGCCCTTCGAAGGTCAATGGTTCGGGATCAAGAAAGCCAAGCCCGACAAAGACATGGCCCTAGCTTCCCGAAAGGCATCTAGGAATAGAGGCATGCAAAACAAATTTAGCAAGCAAATAGATGAAGAGGCATCCCAAGTGAGTGCGCAGAATAGAAGAAATTGTACTCACGGTGTCATGCGGCGAAGGATGGACACATCCAATACTTCAGTGCCATGAGGTCAAACAAATCGTCGAAACCCACATTGATCGCAGCCTCTTCGATGCGTGTCACGCCAAAAAAACTCTTTCGCGGGCACCGCGAAGAAACGCCACATTTTGCTGTTTGTGGTCGCTGTCGCATGTACCACTCATGAAGAGCGGCACAAGAAGGCCCCGCCTTTTGAAGCTCTTCGGGTGATAGCATTGGAGATCCATCTTTGGTAGTTAGGGTTGGGCAAGTATGAACCGAAGGGCACAAGCCACTCTCAGGTCCCCGAGCTCATCTATTGCAACTCCGGGCTCGCTCTAACCGCTTTGGCCTCCAATTCCATCTCAAGCGCAGCATCCGGTCCGGCCTGCGGCAATGGCTAAGGTGCCGCGCTGCTGAGATCACCTACGAGGACTAGAGATGTTGGCGGCTGAAAATTGATATCGTGGCTACACAGCAATGGCTAAGGTGCCGCCGCTCTGCGAGATCATCTAGTGCAGCAAGAAGCTTTGTGCGAACCGCTTGTCTCATCGCCTCCCTCTTTCTTCTCGCATCTAGTCTTTTCGCACACGTCGGACCAACAAGTCTTCCCACCAACCGAAACACGATGTGCCTTGTTCTTCTTCCTAAGCTGTGTCTCTCTTACGAATTGCCGGTGCCTTTTCTCTTCCCTTCACTGCGACAAAAGCTAGACGGCCGGATGCCCGCCCCTCGTAGTAACATCTCCCGTAAGCTCATATCTTTCCCTTACACCAATGACATCAGAAGGACATGCTGCCTTCTCTAAAACTATCTCGAGATAAAGACCGAGCCTCTTCACAGGTCCAAACAATTTCAGCCTTGTCACCGACACCGCCCGGTATGCTCAATGCGCATAAAAAAATCCCGAGCAAGGTTACGTGGATATTTGTCCCAAGGATTTCGGATTCCTTGGGTGGCCAATTCACCGTCCTCCTTCGCCCAACCTTTGGAGAGTGTCGCATAATCAACTATCCCAAGGCACCTCATTTAATAGGTGATCGAAAAATTGAGCTACAGCGTGCTCTGTTTCTTCCCGCCCGATGATGTGTTGTTGCCCTTTGTTGGATCAAAATCACGTAAGTAGCTTCATCGCCTGAACAGATTTGAAAATTTCAGTCGCTTGGAAATTAGTGTTGGCGTTTCTTAACGCAATCACTAAGAATAAATATTATCCTTAATGATAACGTTGAGAGAGCGTCGGGTGATAGATAAATTGAATATTGCAAGGGTCAACCCGCAAGCGCACGGATCTATCATCGTAGCATTTCACCGGGAGTATTCGGGTATCGTTCATTTATATTTTCCCATGGGAAGGTAGGTTTAGATTTAATATGATGATGATAGCCCACAATGTATGTATGGATAGCCACCAATCATGTACAGGGGTAAGTGACAATAATATTGGAGATAGTGGTGACACACACACTTCTTGAGCACTAGAAGGAATAAATAGGAAATAACAAGAAAGGGAAAATCTATGTTGAGTTGGCTATTCTAATATCGCCAATGCGTCAGACTATAGTCTACATATGTCATTCATGGTTCATTGCGAGAGATGGGCTAAAGTGATGAGGAGAGATTGGCTGGTATATGCCGGCCCGGTGACATGATAAGACTCCAACCCGACACCCGGACGTGGAGGAGTGCGAAGGGACGAACAGAATGTCACCATCTGGCGCCTACCTCACTACCGTGGGATGCCGGCATTTCCCAGATGATTCTCTATAGACCTAAGCACCACGCTTACGTTTATAGAAAACTACCTAAACCCCCCTAGGTACCCCGACCCTACGGATCGACATGGCAAGAGTAAAGGTAAACCCGAAGGTACACCAGACCATCACCCGAGCTTAGTTCTACTACGTCCCAAGAACGAAATATGATTCAATTAGCCTAAAGTTAGTCATGTTAAATTTCACATCATACTAACTATACTCTAGTTGGCACAATGTGAATATAACATGAGGATAACTATACTCTAGTTCATATGCATTGTGATATAAATAATGAGACTTGAATAAAGGAAAGAACTTCATAGTAAATTACCAAAAGATCCTTCCAAGGAGACAAGCCCTCCTTGAAGCTTTGCCTAACTCGAATCCTACTACTAAACTAATGAAGTGGAGAGAGTAGAGCTCAAGGTAAGGATGTAACAATGTGTAATGTGTTGTGTGTGAGTGTGTGTGTGTGTAAGTGAGGGGGTGCCTCTCTTTATATAGTGGAGAGGAGAAGTGAATGGAGGGCTCTCCTTGCTCGAGGTCTTCTTGGCGGGAATGAAACTTTGCACCGCATGCAACCGCCATGTGAAGACCGGTCCAAACCGCCAAAGAAAGGGCGGAAAATTTTGGCGAAAATTTGCGCGGCCGCCCTCGCGCCGGCCGGCCCCCGGGCCGGGCCTCCTCCCGGCCCGGCCTTCTCTGTTGCGCGTTTTGTCCTTGAAATGTTGGGCCTATGATGGTGCATGGGCCAAATTGTGCGCTGGGTTTGGTCTTCTTGATTGATCCACTCCTTGGCGTCTTTTATTCAATACGCTTTCTAATTTATTTGCGACTTTGTACTGTTTCCACTCTTATACCGCAAAACATAATTTCTACGAATACAAGTGGAACTAGGTTAGAAGTAAAGGTATATGTAACATAAGTTTGCCCCTTTCTCATGAATTGGATAAAGGTTGGCGGTATAATATACTCGATAATGACCGCCAACAAGTCCCCCAAGCTTAACCTTTGCTCGTCCCGAGCAAATAGCTAAGTGTTTGGTTGTTGATCAGGAGTTGCTACAATGCCGATATATATTTCAAAATGTACCATGCTCATAATAAAGTATTCTTCCGTTGTTTAAATAAATTAGCATTTTTATCTATCCTTGTTTACTTAAATCATATGAGGCTTATAACATTCTCCAAACTCTTGGGTTATTGCAAGATAGAACGGTTTTCATAGAAACACTAGTCATTCATTCTTTGATTGATCATTCATGCGGAGATTTTGTAATGATTCCTTAAATCATCTCGGGTGTGCAAATCATAAGGAGAAACAAGTCATAAGCCTTGATCAAGATGTGCAAGTGAAATTTTATTTCTTTTTGATAAGGTATGGGCTAGCTCTTATTTCTTTTTTTTAGAGAAGTGGGCTCTCTACTCGCCCTCGGACACTTGTCCATTATTCTTCTCTCTTCTTCCTTTTTTTTTTTTTTTTTTAGAGGCGGGTATCGAAGTACCCATTGTTTTATTTTTTCGGACACACGTCCATTTTTTCTAGCTTAGCCCATAACCTATTTTTGGCAATGTGAATGTGAATCTTGATCAAAAGCGTATGACAGGTGTCTCACATAGGCTATCATGAGAATTTTGATCATTAAGGAATTTTGGAAATTATTCTCCGAATGATGAATCTCTCTTAGAACAAAATCATAGTAGATTCTATTTTTACCATATCATATCCGGCAATAGCTTAGAGAAGAATCATGCGTTTGCATACCCACAAATCATTAAGTTTTAGGACAAGACAAATTAAGCCAATAAACTTAAACATTGGGGAATACAATGTTATGAACTAGGTGCAAATTGAACTATAGACGAGCAACTATTCATCATTTCAACTTCAGAGAAATTAAGCATCCTTATACTACATATTGGAGTGGAATCATATTTTTGTTCTTTTCATTTTTTTTAAAGGAAATGAAAATGAAAAACTAAGAGATAAAATAAAATAATAGGGAGGTAGGTACTTACCTCCGTGGGGGTCCTCCCCAAGCTAGCCGATGGCCTATGGGTTAGGGGGGTAGTACCCCATGTGGCGCCAGAACGCCAACTGTGCCTCGTGCTCCTGCCGTCTCCGTTCCGCCTCCTCCGCTTGGTGTTGCAGGTACTGCTGATGGCGTTGATCGGAAACCTGCACAAAACCGGTGAGTGACTCGCAATCTCTCACTGTGCGGAGTTCCACATTCCCGAAGTCGGGTGTTGATCTCTTGGAGCACTCGGGGTCCACCGTAGAGTGACGTGGTGGTGGCATCCCTTCGAGTCGGAGGACACGTTGTGTGTGTCTCATGCCATGTTGACCCTCCCGCTGGTCCGGATGAGGTGTGAACATCCCCTCATACTTTGGAAGGTGGGTGTGAGCCCGGGGTTCAGCGTTGGTGTAAAGAACCCGAGGCGTGGGCACTGGGTGCGGGTGTAGGCTGTGGCATCTATGAACCACTAGCCTCACCCGTAGCTCTCCTTCGTGATGACCTGCGAGAAACAGAACTCTGCGTGCTTCGTCTAGCTCAACTAGAGCGAAGGTGAGTGATGGGGATTTATATAATGAGAGTTCCGGTTTAGGGAGCGGAATCTCATTTATATATCCCGGAAAATAATAGAAAATCTTCTCGTGGTCATTCTCATCAAATTTTATTATGTGCCCTTGCAACATGTGTGATAATGAAATTTCGGAGGTGGAGTATCTAGGTATGTGACATTCTTGCCTTGCAATGCACCAATGTTACTAGCAATCCTTGTCACAAGAGAGGTACAATAAACAGGTGTGGATTGTTTAAAATTGCTAAGCATGCATTTTATGATTTCTTTTACAGGGAGCAATCTTTCTCTTGTGAACTATGGCAAAGAGGCATTGCATCTCAACATCCAAAAGACGACGAAATTCTTGCCTAGGGAACAAAGTTATGGCAATCCATTTTTGCATAAATTTCAATGTTGGGTGATGTATGTTGGCATTAGTAGGACGAAACCTAGGATATGTAGGAACTATGGTCGAGATTTCAAAGTGAAAAAAGGCGGCATGATTAAAACGGTAAAAGCAACTGACTAGGTTTGTGCAACATTTCTTAGCATCAAAGCCTATGTGCCTAGCTAGTTCTTGCCAAGTGCAATAGTGAAATTGACTAAAAAGTCCGAAGCTAACACCCCGATCATGAACTTCCAAAGATCCTAGAAATTGGATGGTGAGGAGGCGAGAGCCCGGCTCATCGGGGAGCAATCTGGACCATCCGACAGTTTTCCAAATGATGGGGAATTCGTTGTCCATACCTAGTTTTTCGAGGGCGTCGTCGGGGAAGCGAGGAGCGGGAGCGAAGTCTCGGTTCTTGAGGATGTTGTAGGCTTGCATCTCCCGTTCTCCTTCCCGGTCGAGGTGCGGTGCATCGGCTTCCTCGATCGTCATCCCCGTGGGTGCTTGTTCTTGCTCTTGCTCTTGCGAGGGTGCGTCTTCTTTGTATGCTTCGGTGTTGTCGAAGTGTGTACCCGAACTTCCTTGGGAGAGCCTCGCGCTTCTTCTCACGCCCTTCTTGATCGCGCTTGCCGCTTTCCTGAACATGTTAGCGAACGGAATGGAAACAAGTGCTTACTCTTGGAGAGAACTTGGGAGAGAGAGCTTGTGAGAGAGAGTGTCTTTGGTGTTCTTGCACTAGAGCTTGGGAATGCTTTGTGGAGTGCAAGAAGTGAGCAAGTAGCAGAATGAGAGAGTGAGGGAGTGAGAATGAGAGGGGTGGAGAGCTCTCCCGGCCACCTCGCGAATTTATAGCCCGATGCACCCCCGACACTCGGACGAAGGCAACGGCTGGGCGATGTGGCCGTTTGGCCCGTGACGAGAAGCGCCGCGAGGGGGGCGGCCGGCCCACGCGGCGGCCGGCCCCATCCCGGGCCCTCGTTGCCCTCTTTGGCAGGTGCGTTCAACGGTCGAATCCGACCGTTGTGCGATGATGGTAACATGATCGGGTTCGACCGAAACTTTGTTTTTTCATTTTCTCTCATTTTATAAATGTTTAAGAATTTTTGGAATAAAGTTTTATTCGTAGTATGGCATTATTTATAAAATCTTATCAATATATATATTTTATTTATATTATTATTTTTATATTTTAATTGACATGGGAAATATGGCAATGGGATTAAAATATGAAAAGGAATTCTTTTTTAATATTAAAGAATATGGTAATAAAAAGGAAATTAATTAATTAAAGAGGTTTTGAATTCAAATATTAAAAATAATTTAATATGAGGAAAATAAATTTATAGAAGGAAAATATTTATTTCTTACCTTTAGTGAAGCTTACCTTTAGGCCACCGCTTCACACGCCATGCCTTCTTCGTATTTTTGGATGGTGACGTGGTAGGTGTATCTTCCTTCAAGGTAGACTTGTGTTTGACGTAGACCATGGAACATTGTTCAAAGCTTGGGGCGGAAGTTGAAGATTTCGTCCTTTCCATTGATGTTGAAGCGGATTTCTCCGCTACGACATCGATGTGTGCCCCCATTTGTGCTTTCAGGAATGGTCGTCCCAAGATCAAAGGTGTTTCCTTAGTGGTTTCCATTTCTAGCACCACAAAGTCAAGCGGCACGGTGATCTCGATTCTAACAGCATGTCTTACGCTACTCATTTGGGTGACGGATTGTGGAGTCGGCCGGTTGGAGCAACATGCTTGTTGGTGCCGGGTTGGTGAAGTTCATCTTGTCAAACACAATGGACATGACATCGACGCTTGCCCCGTGTCGCATAGGGCATGCTCAATCCTTTGAGTCCCTATTGAACAGCTGATGGTGGGACATCCTGGGTCTTTCTTCTTCTCCGGGAGTTTGTTTAGTATAGCTGCGCTACATGCTTCTGTTAGTTTTACCACCTCAGTGGTTGGTAGGGGCAGCTTATTGTTGATGATGGCTTTGACAAATTTGGCGTAAGATGGCATGTGGAGTACATCCATTAGTGGTACATCCACATGTATCTTCGGATCATCTCAACAAACCGGGCAAATTGTTCATCCACGGTTGATTTTCTCTTAGGGAAGGAAAGGGTATGAAGTTTGTGTCCCCATAAGTTTGAGTTGTAATCCTTTCCTCCGTTTGGTTCTTCTTCGATTGGTGGAGCGTGCGTGTTGTCTTGTCATGGTTCTTTGGGATTGCCGAGGTTTTTTCATTTGCATGTTTAGGATATGGTGGATCACGAGTAGACTTACCGCTCCTCGTGGCCTTTGCATTAACCTTTTCCGTAGGTTGACTAGGATTTTTCCATCTTGATTAATAGGAATGTAAGTTGCTAAATGTGACAATTGTTTTTCAACCTTTTTTATTTAAGCTCAATTGATTAATTACAAGAGAAGATAAATTCTCAAGTTTGGTGTTTATGTCTTCAAGCATTTTATCATTAGACGATATCTTTTTATTAAGACTTTCATTAATTTTAGCTTGACCATAAACTAAATCTTTCAAGGAGGGTTGATTGGAATTGAAATTGGAATTGTAATTCGAATTGTAATTGTTACCTCCTTGTGGGCGATTTCGATTGTTCCTCCCATTGTTATTACCGGGACGAAATCCGTTGTTGGCGTAGGCTACTTCTTCTCGAAGTTTCGGGACAAGAACTTCCCGAATGTCAACCTCTCCACGAGACTTCACATGTCATATGTGAGTCCATGGGGAGTGTAGCACCGCTTGACGGAGCTTGGTCGCCCAGTCTTTTTCATCGGAGATCGATCTTTGCGGCAAGCGATCTGTCTCCTTTCTTGTGTGCATACCTTTTTGTGTTTTTACGAGGGGCCCGTTCTTCTCCCCGGCCTTGGTTCTCGATCATCTTCTCGATGAGCGCTTACGCTTCTCAACGGTGAGGGATAAGAACGCCCCTCCAGCAGAAGAAGATCTATGTGGCCCTTCGACATGGTCGTAAGACCATTGTAGAAGTTCGAAGGACGAGCCACTTCTCCATGCCATGGTGCGGGCGGCGAGGATGTACTCTTGCGGCCTCTCCCACGCCTCCGGTATGGGTTCCATTGTCGTCGCGAAAATTGGAAATTCTTGCCCGCAGGGTATTGGTTTTGCCCATTGGGAAGAACCTTGCGAGGAATGCGGTGGAGCATTTACTCCAAGTGTCGACACCTCCTTGTCCTTGTAGAACCATTGCTTCGCTTTCCCCACAAGGGAGAAGGGAAACAAGCGGAGCCTGATTGCATCTGGCTCAACGTCCTTGATGACGATTGTGTCGCACAGCTCCAAGAAGTTCTGGAGATGAGCATTTGCGTCCCGCTTGGCAATCCACGTAATGGACTTGCTTGTACCATAGTGATGAGGCCAGTCCTTATCTCAAAGTTCTTGTCGCCCAAGTTGACACGGGGGCCAACTGGGACATTGCCCACGACGGGGACAGAGTAGTCACGGAGTGTCTTGGTGGCCATGAGTGTTGATGAAGATGGTACTTGGATGACAGGTGCAACCTCCTCGGGAGTGATGACGGGGAAGAGTGGCTCGCGAGCCCGACTCATACGGCGGCCTCTCCGGATTGTCGACGAAGTTATTCGGCAGGTTGCGACCCGGTCATACACTATCCCCTGTTTTCATCCACAACGGGAAGAAAACAAAAAGAGTTATCCCGCAAAGATTAGGGCTATCATCCATACATGTGGTTATGATCATCTTTATTAATATTTTTTTTTTTCTTTTAACCTTGCCCTCCCAAGAACGGCTTTCTTAAATGCTTGTTGGCGTTTCTTAACATAATCACTAAGAATAAATATTATCCTTAATGATAACGTCGAGAGCGTCGGGTGATAGATAAATTGAATATTGCAAGGGTCAACCCGCAAAGCGCACGGATCTATCATCGTAGCATTTCACCGGGAGTATTAGGGTATCGTTCATTTATATTTTCCCATGGGAAGGCGGGTTTAGATTTAATATGATGATGATAGCCCACAATGTATGTATGGATAGCCACCAATCATGTACAGGGGTAAGTGACAATAATATTGGAGATAGTGGTGACACACACACTTCTTGAGCACTAGAAGGAATAAATAGGAAATAACAAGAAAGGGAAAATCTATGTTGAGTTGGCTATTCTAATATCGCCAATGCGTCAGACTATAGTCTACATATGTCATTCATGGTTCATTGCAGAGATGGGCTAAAGTGATGAGGAGATGCCTGCGGCTGGTATATGCCAGCCGGTGACACTTGATAAGACTCCAACCCGACACCCGGATGTGGAGGAGTGCGCAGGATGAACAGAACTGTCACCATCTGCCGCCTACCTCACTACCGTGGGATGCCGGCATTTCCCAGATGATTCTCTATAGACCTAAGCACCACGCTTACGTTTATAGAAAACTACCTAAACCCCCCTAGGTACCCCGACCCTACGGATCGACATGGCAAGAGTAAAGGTAAACCCGAAGGTACACCAGACCATCACCCGAGCTTAGTTCTACTACGTCCCAAGAACGAAATATGATTCAATTAGCCTAAAGTTAGTCATGTTAAATTTCACATCATACTAACTATACTCTAGTTGGCACAATGTGAATATAACATGAGGATAACTATACTCTAGTTCATATGCATTGTGATATAAATAATGAGACTTGAATAAAGGAAAGAACTTCATAGTAAATTACCAAAAGATCCTTCCAAGGAGAAAAGCCCTCCTTGAAGCTTTGCCTAACTTTCGAATCCTACTACTAAACTAATGAAGTGGAGAGAGTAGAGCTCAAGGTAAGGATGTAACAATGTGTAATGTGTTGTGTGTGAGTGTGTGTGTGTAAGTGAGGGGTGCCTCTCTTTATATAGTGGAGAGGAGAAGTGAATGGAGGGCTCTCCTTGCTCGAGGTCTTCTTGGCGGGAACGAAACTTTGCACCGCATGCAACTGCCGGCGTGAAGACCGGTCCAAACCGCCAAAGAAAGGGCGGCAAATTTTGGCGAAAATTTGCGCCGGCCGCCCCGCGCCGGCCGGCCCCCCGGGTGGGCCTCCCGGCCCGGGCCTCCTCTATGCGCGTTTTGTCCTTCAAATGTTGGGCCTATGATGGTGCATGGGCCAAATTGTGCGCGAGGGTTTGGTCCTCTTGATTGATCCACTCCTTGGCGTCTTTTATTCAATACGCTTTTCTAATTCATTTAACGACTTTGTACTGTTTCCACTCTTATACCCGCAAAACATAATTTCTACGAATACAAGTGGAACTAGGTTAGAAGTAAAGGTATATGTAACATAAGTTTGCCCCTTTCTCATGAATTGGATAAAGGTTGGCGGTATAATATACTCGATAATGACCGCCAACAATTAGCAAGACGCCAAGGAGAACAGATCACCTCGCCCCCCCCAAAAAAAAAGTAGCTCAGGAATAGTGGAATCAACAAAATGTAGTTCAGTAACAGTTTATGTAATAGGCACAGACAAGATTGATGGGCTACATATCAAACCCTAGAATCGCCTGGTGGAGGAAGACGCCGTCGGAGGAGGAGGTCGTGGGCGGAGGCGGCGTCGGCTAGAATGGCGCGGATGCGTCGGCGGTGACGGCGGGCTGATGAGGCGGCTGGAAACCCTAGAATCGCCTGTGAGAGGGCGGATGAGGAATGAAATGGATCGTCTGTTAGTATAGGCGGATGAGATATGAAATGGATCGCCTCTGTGAGGAGGCGGTTGAGGGTTTTTGAGTTTTGCGGTAAAAGCTCGGCGAAAAAATCGTGGAAAGTTGGGGGGGGCACAAGGAAAAGGGAGGAAATACCGAAATAGCGCCACTTCAGCTGCAGCTGGGAGAAGGCGCGTGGTGGGGCCGTCCTGTCAGGGTCATATACTGCGCTATTGCGCGCTATAAACGCGAATAGCGCCATAGCTCCGTTATTTTCCGCTATTCCTACTAAGCCAAAAATAGCTTGCGCGGCCCGTTACTTCATCATTAAAAAAAATGGCAAAAAAACTAGCTTTTATTGCTTTATTATAACTTCCGTCCCACAAATAAAAAGTACGTTTTTTGACTTCTATAATCTAGGTTTTGATAGTCCTATGTCGTTCTGACATATATTTCGGCTTGGTTTGTTTAATAGTTTGTCTGTTTATGGTACTTGTATTTTGTGAAATGTGACCCATATATATAGTTTAGTCCAGAACTTGGCTAAAATTAGTCTGACGGTCTCTGTAGTCACCGGATATGTGACTAGTTAAACATATTATTGTATATGAGAACGTATCATGTGCACACCGGACTTATATGCAACCATGCACACTTCTAATGGGGCCACAGGATGTGGATCCAAAGGGTACGAGGTGATAACCACGGGGGAGGTGAGAGGGGAGATTTGCAAAATTGTGATTAGAGCAGGAGTTAAGTGTAAAATTACCTAACCCTTGGATCAGCATCCTGTGGCCCAGATTAGAAGTGTGCATGGTTGCATATAAGTCTGGTGTGCACATGATACGTTCTCGTATAGATGGTATTATTTCTAATGTCAACTATATTTCACCTGTGTTTTGTTAAGTTGCCCCCCTCTGGTTTTGTCCCGAGCTCGCCACTGCATGTGTGCGTGCATCCCAACCCAGATGTCCCAATGTCCCATGCATCTTGCCCTCTAGCTATAGGTATGCATTCTAGCGCTATACGTCCGAAATCAGATGTCTATAGAACAAGCCTACGCCTAAACTAAAAAAAAAACGATCGGAGGGGGAGGCGCCCCTACCATATTTCATTAAGAAGAATGAGATTCTTCCCCATCGCGGAAAAACCCTCGAACCCTGGCTACGCCAGCGAGGGGATTTTTATTACCCTCAGCCTTAAATTCGCTTCCACCGGAATTCGAACTCAAGACCTGAGGGGTGCCTACGCCTAAACTAACAACTTTATCTTATCTTGAAGCAAATACAATTTTTTAAGTAATAGTTCTGGCCTTAGCGATTGCACAGAGCCAATTGTTTTTTTTGACAACTAACCGCTTTATAGATTAAGCAGGCATAGATGTGTCGCCAAAGGCGAGGACATCTGGATGGAATGACCGCACCATGCATCGGTTGAAGTTGGGATGACAGAGCCCAAATTGGATGCACATCGATCGACCGAAGTAACTGTAGGTAACTCGTCAGCCGGCAGTACTGGATGCGGCTCGACGTTGAATCCCCGATGGAGCCGAGATCGTCATGTTAGCAGCAGTTGAAGATGCCTCGGAGTGGATCGTGCTCGCTTTCTCTAAGCCGTGGTGGAGGACCGCCTCACGCGGAGATGGCCCGCGGCTCACCGTTAGAGCTAGCAAACCGCTGCCGCCGGCCGCCGCGGCCGAGACCTCGCCGCATTTGCTTGTTGCCGCAATCGGGCGCTCGCGGCTTGCCGCCGCTGCGATCCCGTTTCTTTGTCGGGCGGCACAATCCTCGGCGGGGCACTTGCGCTTGCCGCATGGCGAGCACGTTACCGTTTCGCAGCTGGACCTTGACGCTCGCGAGGCCGACCGGGCATGTTGACGGCGAGGACCATCTTCCCGGGCGGCAGCTTCATGACGTCCATGTGCGTGTTGGCCATGGCACGGCGGTCGCAAGACGTAATCCCACATCGACGCGCACGGTTTTTCGCTCTAGCTCGTCGGTGATGGGACCGCCCATTGGGGTCGCCGAGGTGAAGTCATAGGTGAGCAGCGCGGTCTCGGTGCTTCATAGCCTCCTCCTCGTCGCCGTCAAGCTTGAGGCCCTCCTTGTTGGCCGACATGGAGTCCACCATGAAGAGTACCTCATAGCCCTTCTTCTTGAGGCGCTCCAGGAAGGGCAAGTTCTGGACGGCCCCCGTGCTCTCACCGGTGATGACATACATGGCCGTGGAGATTTTATTTTACTGGAGAACAAGGAGAAAGGGAAGGATGACACGGATCGAGGAGGGGCCGAGCCGCCTAACCTCGTCGCCGGCGGTTAAGCTGAGGAGGAGGCAGGGGCCGACAACGGGAGGCGGTGGTGGGAATTCAGAGGAGGGAGGAGGGAGACGGCATTACGCCCTTACTACTGTGAGCTTCTCCCCAGCCAATTGTTATGATTTTTTTATCATATATGTTGATTACATTGTAGAGATGAGAAAACACCAAATTACGAGGGAAAATAAAAAAATTCTATTATTATTTGTCCACCTATTCTTA
Source organism: Hyparrhenia diplandra (assembly GCA_015847255.1). Taxonomy (NCBI): domain Eukaryota; kingdom Viridiplantae; phylum Streptophyta; class Magnoliopsida; order Poales; family Poaceae; genus Hyparrhenia; species Hyparrhenia diplandra. The sequence continues at coordinate 99,456 of JADLZK010011314.1, forward strand.
GGGAAAATACTCAAATAACGACCTAGATATATGGTATGCCTAGATAATAATGTTTAGATATGCAATAGATATATACGTACAAAGCACAGTGCCAGACAATTAAATAAATTGCAAGCACGGATTAAAATTACCCGTCCTCACGTGTGATTACACAAATTAGACTAAAGGCATTCGCCCGACTTTATTAGAAAGCTTATCAAACACCAAGATTCTAGCGCTGGGATTACCCAGGTTACAGTTCTTTGCACTCAAAAGTGCCGCTCAACCTCACATCATCATCTACCATAGCTCTACATCCTGATATCTCTACTAAACATCAAATAAAATTGCAACAGTTTAGCAAAAAGAGCGCACACTGCGGCTCCCAATACAGGTTTAAGCAACTAAGTAAAACAAAACAAAAGACTAATCCTTTGCTTCTTCTTTTCTCCGGTACTTGCTTGATATCTTGACGCTTTTCAGGCCTTCGCCACCAGGAGATGGATCATCTCCTCCGCCGACGGTTCTAGCTTTGCTTTCAACAGTGGCTTCCACGATTTGAGCAGAACGATAGTTTTATGGATGATCCCTTTGGAGCCGACAACATCTTCTTGTTGATTGCCATATGTTGCGGACCTTCCATATCTTCCACATAGCACCCGCACATACAAAGAGTTTCGTTTTACGTCTTGCTCCCTTGCAATTGTCCAAGACCTCTAAGAGAAAATTAGCACAACATGTTGGTGAATTGTTCCATCCTAATGTAACTCTTATGAAGGTCCACAAATACACAGCAATTGGGCATTGGAATAAAATGTGATCGGTCGTCTCTGGTATTTCACAGCTGAGAAACATTCCGCAGGACCCGGCCATTTTTCCTTTTTTTCGCTTAAACAAGCGATTGGATGCCTTCATGAGTGCCCATCTATATAAAGATTTTTACTTTTAAAGGAATGTTACTTTTCTAGAGATTCATCATTTGGATATCTCTTACCCCTCCTGTTGTTAAGTGTTTATATAAAGATTTTGTATTATATCTCTTGGATTGTTCCAAACCCCTTAACATCTTATCTTTGCCTCGTGCTTAATTGAACAGATTGTAATAGCTCTATTAAGTCATTCCATTCTATAGCAAATATGCCATTAAGCTGCCTCCTTGGTTGTATGTCCCATACTCCATTGATGCAAGAACTTGCAACATCTATATCTGGGTCTGATACTATCTGAAATAAATTTGGAAATCTTATGCTCAAGGGGCAGTCTCCCAACCAAACATCATGCCATAATCTTGTTTGTTGTCCACTGCATACCTCTATGACTCTGCCTTTTTGGAACCAATCTCTGATGTCTAGTAAGGATCTCTAGAATAGAGAGCCTTTTCTGGATTTGGTTTGGAATATGCTCTTATTGTCTAGGTATTTTTTCTTCAGAATAGAACAATACAGGTTGTCCTCATCTCTTTCTAATTTGTCAATCCACTTCCCTAATAAACGTATATTCATAACTCTAACATCCATAAATCCTAAACCTCCAAACTCTTTTGGTCTGATCAAAGCTTCAAATTTACAATATGATACTTTCTTTTCTTCCCTATCCCTCGCCAGTAAAATCTAGATCTGACTGAATCTAGCACATGGAAATTACCCTCATACAATTGATATACTCCCATTGTATATAGGGGAATACTTGACAGACAGGAATCTATCAACATGGCTTTGCCTCTAGATGACAGGTATTCACATTGCCATGTGCCCAATCTTTTGACAGTTTTATCACCTACATAGCTCAACTGTGCTTTGGAGATCTTATGATCACTGACTGGCATACCAAGGTACTTCATTGGAAAATTTCCAAGTTTACAGCTTAATACCTCTATTACCCTCTTTTGATGTTCTTCATTTAATCCCACAGTGAATACCTCACTTTTGTCATAGTTTATTTTCATCCCGCACATGGCTTCAAAGCATGACAAGATTAGCTTAACTCTCTGCAAATTTTTAATTGAATAACTCATGAACACTACAGTATCATCAGCATACTGTGTGTGATACCTCCATCTACTAAGTGTGGTACTAGTCCGTGAATTGTTCTTTCTTTTGATGCTCTAGTTAACATATTGGATAATGCATTAGCTACCATGTTAAAAAGTAATGGTGACAAGGGGTCACCCTGTCTCAATCCTTTGTAACTCCTAAAGTAATTACCTCTTTTCTCCATTTATGTCAATGCATACTTTGCCACCTCTAACAGCTTTATTTATCCAATTGTATCCAAGTAGAGTGACAACCTTTTCTATGTAATACCTCTTCTAAAAAAATCCCGCCTAACCTTATCATAAGCTTTCTCAAAATCTAGTTTCAGGATCACCCCTGCCTGCTTGTTAATTCTTAGTTCATGTAGAATGTGATTACACAAATGCTCACATGATATATATTGTATATTGTTACAATCTCGATCGTGTTTGATGGTAGACGAATCCCTGATCTCTCTGCACATGGAATGACACAAATGATATTAGCAATGAAATTCTAAATTAGATAGGATTTTCTGCAGGAAAAAAAAGAATAGGAAATATAGGAGACTGAATCTCACCTTTAACTAGCAAGCAATCAGCAGCTAGGGAGATATACGATTCGATTACAAACGTCGTGTACTCGTAGCCTGGCCTGGGTGCACCTGAGGCGGATTTCTCGATGCGGCGGACGAGACTATCAGTTAGGGCACTCACAAAGCAGACTCTACCATAGAGTCTAAAACTATTTATTACCTTGGTTAACGTGGACTTGGAGTCCAAATAAGACTTGGAGTCTTGTTTTTTCTCCCTCTCTCTTCTATAAATATACCGCCACATCAGCAAAGTGCATTAAATACAATGATAATAAATAAGCTTAGACTCTATGGTAGAGTCTGCATTGTGAATGCCCTTAGTTGTCTAGAAGAGATTCATCAGAATCTTTTTCCTTGCATAGATTCTTGCATTGTAGGATACCGTGGCATTTGCAAACTACAAGTGCATTTTGACCTGAAATAAAAAGGCTTACCCCCAATAATACATGCAAGTGGCATTTCGTCCTAAACAAACGAGTTAAACAATGACGGCACCTCATCAGAAGGTTGCTCTACCTGTGTAATCGGTAGGGGGAAAAATAAAGAGCCACCGCCGAAGGTTCTGTCTCTCGCGAAAAGAAAGGAGCGGGCGCCGCTGCCGCCACCACCGTGTGCGGCCCCCGTTCCCTCGCCTCCGGCCTCGCTACCGGTGGTGACGAGGAGCGGGGGTCCGTCTCTTGAACAGATCTCCTGTCGAGTCTTGGTCGAATCCACCTAGATCTAGGGTTTGCTCGCCATCGATGTTCGGCGGTGGAGTTAGGTTTTGCCGGAGGAGCATGGCTCCTCTACGGTTTGCTTTTCCTGGCTACGCTGGCGATGCGGAAGCGACGATGGCGCAGCGGAATAAATTCTCCCAACTTCTTTCGTTCTCTGATGGCGATCTTCTCCAACGTCAACAGAGAGGCTAGGATATACGTCCAGAGTCGAGGGCCGGATCGTCTTCTTCTTGGTGATGATGTTGTTGACCATGTTAATCTCGAGGAAGATGATCTTTGGTGAAAATCTGAGCTTTGCCCGGGTTGCCGGCGGTGGAATCGAAGGATGCGTCATGGTTACGGGAGTTGGCCAATGTGCCTGGGAGGCAAAGTGTACTTGCTGATTCGCTTAGAAGTAAGCCCTCCTCTACGGCCTCCACCTCGTGGAGTTTGGCTCTGTTGGCCGACGATGATTGGGAAGCGGCTTCGGCGGCGGTAACGAACACATCTCTGAAGGCTTCGAAGAAGATGAACAGGAGTTTTATACTTCTTTATAATTTTCCTTTTTTTAGGGTTCTCTTTGTAAAAAAGCTGGTGTAATGCGTTAAGATCAATACATTTGCTTTAAAAAACGAGTTAAAAATGACAGATATATATTAACATGCAGCCTCCACAGCGCGGCGAAGCGCGCCATTCATCATAGTCATATATGAAACTAGCCGGAACCCCGCGCGTTCGCGCAGGCTAGTAAGTTGTAACACATAAGTTTACTCATAAATACAGTTGAACACATTATACGTTAGTATTGTTGAATAGTGGCAGATTATGTAATTCTGCATAGAGCAGCTGAACATATGGCAAAGTGATTATCATTTGTAAGACATAAGTTTGGGAACATTATCGATTGTTAAGGGAAACTAATAAGATGTTACATTTGTTGGTTATGCATGTATTATAGGTAACTGAGATCGTACATAATATGTAAAGATATAAAACTATGGTAAGCATATAGGTCTTCGTGAAGTAATATGGTAAAATACAATAATAACCGCACACACATAGCATAAGTAGCATACCAAAAACAATTCAAAGCATCACTAAAACTCCAGAAATAAATTTATCCATAATTATTAAGAATAAATATAAACAACAAAAACATTCTACTAAACCCTATCATATTATGAGTACGCTGTATAGATCTATTCATCCTGAGTTCGAAAAGACCTCATTTGCTATTTTTAGATTGTTCTATGATTTACTATTGATTTCCTAAGTTTCAGCATTTTTTCCTAAGAAGGGAAAACATGAATTCGTTTCGTATAAGACAAAGTTTTTTTTTCATGCAGACCCATGTACTTTGTCGAAATAAAAAAAGGCCAGATCTAAAAACTTGCCTCTCTAGGCATCTTGCATCGAAACCCCGAGAGTGAAATCAAATTGCGTTTTTGCCCCTGCTTCTTCTTCAATCGGATAAAGGACGGGCAGAGGACGGCAGCGTAGGCTGTCGGCCCGGCCGGCTAACTCCAGCCGGCGGCCGGACAACGGCAGGGCGGGCCTCGGCCGCGCTGCATGAGGGCAGTGGCGAGCTCGAGGCGGGCCTGGGCTTTATCGGACGCCGACCGTGGCTCCCCTTCGGCCACCGCCGCTAGAGAGACGACGCGGGGAAAGCGGAGGGGGCGCGCGATCCGTGGTGATGCTGTTGCTTCGCCGCCGCGACGGTGAAGGCGCCGGGCGTGTGGGTGACGCGAGGCTGGCGGCGGCGCTGTGGTTGGAGAGAGCCGCGGCGTTTTTTTTTTTCTTTTTTTATTCGCCGGCGCTGGAAGGGGTTGGAAGGGGATCGGATGTGGTGTTAGGTGGTCAAGCTGAGGGAGCGACGGTGGCAATGCTGGTGCTGGAGCCATAGATGCACGATCAAAGGGGTGGGACAATGGGGCGACGTGGCTGAAGGAGGTGGCTCTAAATGGTATACGAAAATAAGGTTAATGGATAGATCATCAGTTAGTTATGTATAAATATTGATGGATCGATCCTAATAATTAAATTAATGCAGGTGGATGGATGGAGTGCCTTTACGGTTTGCAGCATTCTATCGATATCGTTGGCGTTGGTAGACTTGCTCCACCTAATAACAACTAGCTTAAAAACTCCTCTCTTGAGACACGCGTGCATGTTTGTACCTGCCACATGTGTGGTACCACTTCTTCTCTGAATGTAGACAGACAAGGATCTGGTATGCAGCAAAGCTGATGACAGTGACGACAATTTAATAAGGACGCTACACTGTACTCCTATACACTATGTAGAAAAAAGACACTAAAGACGTGTGTTCATGGTGTTCAGGGTTATTACAGACACACAATAAGGTCTTATTGTAGTTGCAAACATACAATTTGGATAACAAAGTACTAGAGAGACGTACAATAAGGTCTTAGAGCATCTCCAGCAATGCCCTCCTAAAACACTCCCTACTTCTCTATTTAGGGGGCTAGCTATTTTCATACCCCTTAAATGCGTTTTACTCCAGCAATGCACCCTAAGACATACTATTCAAATTTGTTGTAATAGTCAATGGCGTGTGGGACCCATTTGTCATCCTCTCTTTCTCATCTTCTTCACCAAATATTGCACAATGCAACGCCGCCCGTTCGCCAAGGAGCCTCCGTCGCCCATCCGCCATGGAGCCACCGCCACTGGGGTGGCCGCCACCGTCAGGGTAGGCCACGCTGGGCAGGGCCGCGCTGGGGGAGGAAGGACCGGTGTGCCGGTGTCCGAGGACCACGCTACCGGGGAGGAGAGGCCGGCGCGGCAGCCGCACAAGGACGGTGGCAGGTAGGGTAGGCCACGCCGGGCAAGGCAGGCCGCTACTGGGAGGGCGCCACCGTCGGGGTAGGCACCGCCGGGAGGGCCACAATCGCGGGGGGGGAAGGCGCGGCCGCCGGGAGTGGCCGACGGGGAGGGCGAGATGAGGACCAGGCAGCGCAGATGCGTCACCGGCGTATGACACCCCGAAATTTTCAAATTTTGGGATGTCATTAGAAAGCACTAAATAAAATCAAGGATTTAAAATTTTCCTAAAAATCCACTAAGATTTAATTATTTGTTGACAATTTAAAGATGGAAAATGATTTATAAAATTTTTGCGAAGTTAATAAAAGAGTGTCTTTGATTGTTGGATGTTTATGTTTTCTCTTGCCTTTTTGTGCTCGAGTGATAAAAAGAATTTATCAAAAGCTCTCTATGTCCGAGTAGGCCTTGCTCGTTTGTGAAAATAAAGATCTTCAAACCAAGATTAAAGTTTTGTTTTGAAATTGTGTGCTAAATTCCCCAAATGGTTTTGAAGACCCCAGCATCAAAAGTCCCATCAACTTTTGATTTAAAAGCTTTAGCAAAAGTGGTTTAAATTCAAATGGATTTCAAAATCTCTTTTCAAATGTTTTAATAGAATTAGGAAAAGGTTTTCCTTTTAGTTTGGGCCACCAGCGCAGCTCTCGGCCCACCGCGCAAAGCGACCAGCCCGCAGCGGCGGGCAACAAGAAGACCGCTTGGGCGGCCCAAAGAAGCCAGCCGGCCCGCCCGCCGCTCGCCAACGCCAGCGGGCACGTGCTCGCCCTCGCCCGCACCCTCCACGCGCCCGCCCGCAGCCATCGAACAGCGGGGCCCGCCCGCCGTGGGGCCCAACGCTACAGTGTCGCCCCCTACTCGAGCCGAGTCCGACTCCGCTGCGCCGCCTCGCGCGTGGGCCGTGTGCGCCCGTCCCAAGGTTGGCCGTGCCCTATAAAGCCCGAGCCGCCGCCCCCCGCGCCCCCTTTGCCCTACCTTGCCCGCCACGAATCGAGCTCCCGAGCCCATAACCCTAACCCTAGGGGCGAGCTCGCGCCGCCGCCGCCGCGCCGACCCACGTCGCCGCTGCCTTCCCGCCGACGTGAGCACCGCCACAAGGTTAAGTAGCGAGGCGAGGAACACGCCGGGTGCCTTTCGCCCTTCCCTTCCCCTAGTTGTGCCGGCCGTGTGCGCCGCCGCCGCCGCCGTGCCCGAGGCCGCCGCACGTAGCAGGTCCTCGGCCCTCCCGGCCACACCCGAAGGCCGCGCATCACGCCCGCAATCGCACACGCATCCCATGAGTGGTCTCGCCAAGGCGCCGTTGTGTTCCGCAGCCCCGCCTCACCACGCCGGGCGAACCTCGCCGCCCGCCAAGTCCGGCTATTCGCCGTCCCCTGCCCACGACCGCCATCCCCATCGCCGTAGTGGATTCCGCGCAAGGTCGTGTGCTCCCTCCCGTGCTTTCCGCGTGTAGCCGCCACGGGAGCGCCGCTCGCCATCTCCCGGCGAGCCCTCCGCCGCGGCAACGCAGCGCCACCGCAGACCGCCCGCTCCAGTGACCAAAGCCCCGCGGCCATCCACCACCGTCCGATCTCCACCCGGCGGCCCGATTAGATCGGGGATACGGTCAACCGCTGGTCAACCGCCGTCGGGCCGCCACGCCATCGCCACCGCGGTGCCACGTCCCCACCATGTCAGCGAAGACCGAGTCAACGTGGTCAAGCTGCGGTCAGCCCTAGCAGTTTTGCAGATAAGCCCCTACAGGTTTTCTATTTTACA